>JAULJZ010106417.1:0-11699 GCA_032270985.1 Heliamphora pulchella | reverse complement strand
CTATAAGAACACTGGCCCATGATCTAAAGACTAGAAGAGTACCTCTGATCATGGCTGGAGTAACTGTCGCATCAGACGTGACTGGTGCTTTGGAAGCATTGCGATCTGTAAGAACATAAGCCCTGGCCTGTGGCAGTCTGGTCTGCCCACCATAATCCTGAGTCGATGGCTGCCTCACTGACTGAGCTGAAGCGCCTCCCTCCGCAAACTTAGATGTCTGAGCCCTAGGCTGCTATAGAGCCTGTCGTCTCTGTACAGATGAAGCAACCGACGCTCCTGTCGTGTCCTAAACATTCCCCTCTATGGGGTACTGTTTGCGAAAGTGCCCGAACTGACCACACCCAAAATAGATAGGTGGGTCCCTTGCATGTGACTGGACGGGCGCTGAATTCTGAGCCTGACCCTTCTTCTGGCACTCTAATGCACGATGTCCCGGTTGTCCACAGCGATAACAGATCAACCCTCTCTGCTCTGGCCTGCCTGTCGAGGCCACTGAAAGTGTAGGTGCTGACGACTGCGGCTGATAAGATCCAGCAAAATGAGAACTAGGTCCAGACGACCTCTGGCGCTTGATCCTGCACCCCTGAGACTGTGTATCTCCACTGCCCAGCTGGTTCTTACCCTCTCTGTTCCTGCGGCTATCTGCCAACGAGTTCTCTACCCGGATAGCTGCTTCCACCAGCTTGATGTACACCTCCACATCTAAAGCTGCAACCTTTTCCTTGATAGCAGGTTGAAGTCCCCTCTCAAACCTTTGAGTACACAACTCCTCTGTCGATACCATCTCTGGTGCAAATCACGACAGATTCACGAACTTGGCCTCATACTAGACCACATACAGATTCCTCTGAACAAGGGAGAGGAACTCCTCTCGGTAAGTATCTCTCGAAGATCTCGGGAAATACTTCTCCAAGAAGACTCTCATAAAAGCAGCCCACGTCTCATCCACAGTGGTCTTGGAGAACTTCCACCACTCTCTAGCATCTTCCCGCAATTGGAACACCGCCAACTTTACCCGCAAGGCATCCTCCTCAATATCCAGAGTATCAAAGATCGACGTGGTTACTTCCAACCACTCGGTAGCAACCTTGGGGTCTGGCTCCCCAGCAAAGGTTGGAGGATCCAACCGCTGAAACTCTCTCATAGCCACAGAAGCCCTTAGCTCAGGAACCCGTACACTAGCCCTGGTCACTTCTGCCATGACTCGCATAGTGGCAAGCATCTCCTGGACAACGTCAGCACTGCCCACTTGTTCCTGTGGGGCATGAACATCTCCCTTCTCTAGAACCTGAACATAAGCACGACCTCGGCCACCACCCCATCCTCGCGTAGGCATAATTCTATATAAAGCAATGTAAACAGGATAAGCTTTCCTATAACATGTTACTACGTAACAGGAACACATAATCATGCTATCACATAGCCACATAAGATCACATTAACACGTCTCACATACCTAGAAGAACTAACAAGACAGATTCGTCCATTTGGATAACCTATTTAGATTCCCTGCTAGAAAACACGTCGGCCAAACGCGCTTCTAACTTGGCTTCCAAATATGTTTAACCAAATGCCCGAAGGCAAGACTTATCAATCCTGAGATTCCACCTCCATACCCACATATACACAATTATCATGCTCAGAAAGCTATTAACATGTTATAAACCAACGTTTAAATACATGCAAGAAAGCATACACAATCAACCTCACCAGGTGATAAACCCCTTTTTCCATGGCTCTTAGGTATTCGAACCCAGAGCGCTAATACTAAGTTGTCACGCCCCAAAATCCAGGGTCACGTGAAAATCCGCCAAACACCAGTTTTAGGAAAATATAGTTTTTCACACATTGAAATCCTCCTGTTAAACCCCAAGAAAACCCATATGCATCTCTCATAAACAGTAAACATCATGTATAACATGCATAAGTATATCGCCTTATGGCGTACAAAACTTTCTTCAGGAACAGACATACCAAAAAGGAAAACTAAAAAAGTCTTTCGCCACCGCGGCCATCACCAGAGCTTGTCAAGGTCATCATCCAAAAAATTACCTGAAAATAGTTTTACAGAAAATCTCACCCGTGAGCCGAAGCCCAATAGAAACAGATAATAAATCTGTAAAGCAGGAAATATGGAATCATGTAGAGTGGGAGCGCACTCAACCACAAAACTCAAAAGGTTTTACGTCATAAAACCCCAAGTTTCCCACAAATCTCCAAAACAGTTTTTCCTTTACAACTAAGCATTTAAACAATGCAAAACACATTTCACAGTTGAAGGAAAACAGTAACCAAAACATCGTTCCCTCACGGAATGTACCATCGTGGAAAAGAAGAACATGATCCTATGTACCGACTCTGTCACACAGACAAAGGTAACAACTATAGACTCCTGTCCATTACCCTAGTCCTGAACCACTTAAGGCCTGCTAGGTAATGACAAGTTCTATACGGAGCACCACAACGTAAAGCTTAATTTATGGGTGACAACCCGAGGGAACTAAGCACCCAACCGTCTCAATTTACGGGGACTTACACCGAGGGCAACTCGTGCCAAATACACGTCATCCCGGTACATCTAGATAATCTTCTAAAAATAGTACCGTAGCTCAACTACGAAAACATTTCCTCAAAACAATACATTATACAGGTATATAGATCCATCCATCAACATGGAGATCAACAAAACATTTTTAAAATATTTTTTCTGTTTTCAACAAAACGTTTCAAAACCTGAGACTCAACCTCGAAGGTGAGCTCCAAACCTCCAGAACACCAAGTGTTGAGATTTTTCACAAAACCAACATTTTCCAACAAAATCCACCGTTTTTAAGAAAATCCTTTGAAAACCATGCTATCACATGTCATACAGTGCTATAAGCCAAGAAAAGCTAACAACATGCTTTCTATCAGAAAAATAAGGCATAAATAGAAAATATGACATTTGATACATTTTCTACCCGATAAAAAGACATATAATTACATATAACACCCTTATAACAGCAGTAGGTCTAGAATCCTATCTCGTTGGGTCAAAACCCGACGCCTCAAAAACCAGACCTCGTCGGAACGAGAATCTGACCGGATGAGCGCGAAGCTAACAACGTAGATAGTAAGGATCCACAAGCTGATCGTCGAAAACTAGGCTCGGGCGGGCCAAATATGTAGAGAGAAGGCAGAGAGAATAAGAAAAAGAAAGCTTTTCCAAACATTCCAACCCTCAGGATACTTATAAGCTCGCCAAAAAGGCAGTTCAGTCGACTGAAGAAGCAACTTCAGTCGACTGAAGCTCCTCAAAAAACGTGAACCGCCACAGTTCAGTCGACCGAACCCTTGAGTTCAGTTGACCGAACTCAAGAAAAATGGTTCAGTCGACTGGACCAAGCCCCCCAGTCGACCGAACCCAAGGTTCTCAACCTACTGGTTTTCAGTTCAGTCGATCGAACTCACCAGTTCAGTCGACCGAACAACCTACTATTTTGATCTCGGGTTTTGTGTTCTAAGGCCAACCAAACAAGCCTAAACAAGGTCCGAGAAAGCATAAAACGCCTCTATACATACTGTTCTATAACTCCAAAACAAACCATGCATCAATGATATATAACATGAAGGAAAAACACATCATCATTTTTATATATCAAAATTAAAATGGTACAGGGTCTCACACCAAAACCCCTATGTTTAGTGATCTATTCCAAAAGTGGTCTACATGGACTTTGTATCTAACATATTGAAGTACTCTAATTCCAAAAATCAGACATTAAAGCCTCGAGATGATTCTCCAAAACCGTTTCAAACCCTCTACCCAGAATCGGCTCTGCTGAGTTTTTGCGGCTGACAGACTCTATTTTCTAAAATAGCTAAACAATCTAACTTCTTCCAAACAACTACACTTATCTCTAAACATGAAACTTGTAGGGGACATGTTGAACTAGAGCATACTCAAAAATGGGCTCATTTGGACTTGATATGATACCCCTAAACTGAGGCCAATAGAGACACTTGTCTGACCAATTCTCTGAGCAAGTGCTTAACCATTTTCATTTCCGTCACGTTTTTCACCCATTTGCCTTAGGTTTTAGCTTTGGTGTTGAACATAAATGTTGTAGGGAATATTTTAATCTAAATCATGATCAAAAATCATAATCCAATTCCAAGTGTAAGTACCTCAAGATGCTGCGGTACTTTAAATTTTAATTATTAGAAGAGAGTAATAAATAATTAAGTTAAATCTTTAAACAAGTAAAGGATTGGGAAAGTGCGTAGTACCCCTTAAGCCTAAAAAGAAAGTAACCATGGTCCCTAAAAATCAAGAAATCATTCAATGGTTAGAATCGTTTTAGTTCTTCACGTTCTAAGAGGGGTAGAATTCCGTGTTGACGGTTAAGTTATGTTTGCTTGCTAGGCATGAAAGTTTTGTTATCTGAGGAGCAAGTTTAGCTCGTTAACAAAGGCTCGGTTCGTATGCATATAAGATAAGGTGAGAGTGCTTAGCCATTCTCTTGAACTTGAGTTTATGTAAATGATGCATGAAAATGCTTTGAAGCGTATGTTTTGAATTATGACCAGTTTGACAATCGCATGAACCTGTTGTTTTCAAAATCCATGATGTTTTTAATTCAAGTGTGCTATCCATGATATTTTGAGCTAGCATGAAGTTACTATGAAAGTATGGTTAATGTTGTGTAGTTGTTCCAATGTGCCAAGTTACAAGGGTTTTCGGCCCTTTATATCCCGTCATGAGGGAGGTTACCCAACTATGAGTGTTGTTTGTCCCTATGGGGAGGTTTCCCATTGAGCGGGGGTTTTTGCCTTAAAGGATTTTGGGCTGAGTCCTAGGTTTTAGCACATACCACTCGTGCTTGGTGGAGAGTGACCATCATTCCATCACATTGCTATCCGTGCATTACGAATTGAGGTTACGGTACCGTCGAAACTCCCGGTCGTGAGATTAACGACTACTTGGACATTGTTGGTGTTTGAGTCTAGATTTGAGAAAGTGGTCATACATTTTAAATTTGTGGCGGTTAAACCAGGAACATATTTCTGTTTGCAATACTAAAATGGTTTTGTATAATTTGTGATATTTTCATGTTCAAACAAATGCATCAGTTTCTATATTTTTGTAGAAAATCTGATGAACTATTTTTAGAAAGTGTTTTCAGTTATCTTTAACTAAGTAACTGTCTTTTCTGTTCATGATAATACTAAGTGCGCTCTCCTGTAACCTCTGTGGTTGTAGATACCAGGAACGGCTAGGAGTTGGTCCACCACAGGCATCGTCGAGTTGTTTTGGTTCAGTTTTCTTTTGTTTAGTTTTTAGTTTTGGCAGAGCTTCATGTATAAGACCCTAAAGGTTTTTTTTTTTATGTCTTAGAAGTAATGTATGCCCTTGGGATGGCGAATCCCAAGTGACTCGTGTATACCTCTTTTGACATTAAGGCATTGTGGTTTCTTAGAAGTTCTTGTTTGGTCTCTTAATATCTTTATCTCTTGTCTTTCTCTTTGGCCGCCGGTTTAAGGCGGGATCACATCTTATTCAGGTTTGGTGCCTTGAGGGAGTGGGGTGTTACCAGACTCATCTGGACTTTGATCAAAATCATAAGACTTAATGGCTTGATCAAATTGAGTGTTCCAAGACCTCGATGCCTACTTAAGTCCATAAATGGATCTCCTAAGCTTACACAATATGTGTTCCTGGCCCTTTGCTATGAATCCGTCTGGTTGTATTATATAGATACACTCGACAAAACTTATGTTAAGAAAAGCTGTCTTGAGATCCATTTTCTAGATTTCGTAATCGAAATGAGGGGCAATGGATAAGAGAATTCGGATAGACTTAAACATGGCTACTGGCGAAAAGGTTTCCTCATAATCGATCCCTTCTTTCTGAGTGAACCCTTTAGCAATAAGCACAGCTTTGAAGATTTCAACATTTCCGTCTGCTCCTCTCTTCCTCTTGTAGATCCACTTGCATCCAATGGATTTTATCCCTTCGGGTGATTTTACAAGTTTTCAGACCTGATTGTAATATATAGATTCCATCTCTGAATTTATAGCCCTTTGCCAAAGATCTACATCTTTATCTTGAAGTGCTTCATTATAGTTATAGGGTTCGGTATCTAGTTCTGCCGAGATCTTGTCAAAAGACTCTCCCAAGAACATATACAAATTAGGTTGATGAACAACCCTCCCACTACGACGAGGCACTACCTGTGTCTGTGTACTAGCAGTAACACACTGTGTAGAATCTGAACCATGTGCATCAGTACCCTGTTCTTGATTTGCACTTGTCCCGATAATCCTCCCACTACGACGAGGTAATGAGATATTAGTGACATGTTATTTCGTTCAATTGGTATTTTCTCTTAGTTCTTCCAGAATAATTTTTCTATTGGGCCTGTGGTTCATAGTATAATCCTCTTCCAAGAATCGGGCATTGGCGTTAACAATGACCTTTCGATCCTTAGAATTATAAAATAGACCACCCTTCGTTCTCTTGTGATACCCTATAAAGAAATAGACTTCTATTCTCAGTTCCAACTTACCTGCGTTCTCTTTTAGCACATGTGCTTGACACCCCCAAATCTGAATGTGTTTCAAACTGTCCACAATTCTGTGGGAGTAAAAGGTACTAACTTAGAAGGTATCAAGTTCAGAATGTAAGCCTCTATCTCTAAAGCGAGTCCCCAAAATGAATCGGGTAAACCTGAATAACTCATTATGATGACCTTACCATTTCCATAAGAGTCTTATTCTTTCTTTCTGCTACACAATAGGATCGTAGTGATTTGATACTTTTACTCAAACGCTTCTCCACCTCTACCTTGATTTCTTTGAATTTCTGAAAGCATTCAGACATACGGTACATCAAGTAAATGTATCCATACCTTGAGTAGTCATCAATGAAATTGATAAGGTACTCAAAGCCACCTCTAGTCCATATTGTCATAGGACCACACACACATCCGAATGAATCTGCTCCAACGGTTCTTTAGCTCAGCCTTTGGCCGAAAAGGGCCTCTTGGTTATTTTACCTTTTAAGCAAGATTCACAAACTAGAAGTACCTCCACTTCTAATGAACTTAAATGTCCATCTGCTACTAGTTTATTTATCCTTTTTAGATTAATATAACCCAAGTGTAAGTGCCAAAAAAACGTTTGGTTCATTAAATTTTTTTTTTCTCTTATATGGTAAATTAGATATGTTATTCATTTCAGTTAGTTACAGTGTATGAGAGATTAGAGTAATAATATAAAGATCATCCACTAATGTACCAGTACAGTAACCCATTTATTATCCTTAATAACCACAGAGTTATTAAACTAAATCAAATATCCGTCTTTAGTCAATCTAGAAACGAAAACTAAGTTCCTTCTAATGGAGGGTACATAAAGATAATCTCTTAATATTAAAACCCTATCACCACTAAAACTAAGAGTGACATCTCCCACTGCTACTACTGTTATCTTTGTATTATTGTCCATATGCAGATAAATATCCCCATCACTAAGTTATCGAGTTTCTTGAAACCTCTACAATGAATTGCAGACATGATTAGTGGCTCATGTATTTACTCATCAGGTATCAGGAGATAACACCGCTAAACATGTTTCCACAACTAGTGAACAGAAATTACCTTGTTTGTTTTGCCTTCTATGAAATACTAGACATAGGTTTTTTCAGTGTCGGGTCTGGTTGCAATGAAAACATTTGTCTTTTGGCTTTTTCACACCAGTACATGGTCCACTAACTACCCTAGAAACCGTGTCTCCCTGTTTCTGAACTTTTTTCTTCTTTATGCCTTTCGGCCCAGAGAAATAACTTTTTTTAGAAATAAACACATTTCTTAATATTAAAAGAATACCATTTATAGTTAAAACTATATTCAAATTACATTTTCAGTCAACAAAATTCAGTCCCGTAAGTTTAATTTCTTTGAGTATTGAAGCAAGTGGGTTGAAAGCCATTTTAATCCTGAGAATCACATAATTAAAAAAAACTGTTAATTGTGATGAGTAAAACTTTGAATTTATTTTAATTTGGTTCCCTCTACCATTTTAAAATTAATTCACCAGCAGCCTGGTAACCTGATAATAGCATACCTTGATGGGAGGACGTCTACCATCCTTCATAAGATCAGACAGGCCAAATCTTTTTATTTTACTATCTAGGCAACAGACCGTGCCAAGTAAAATTAAATAGCTGACAAAGTTTCAGTCCAGTATATAATAGCAGTGACTCAGATGGAGAAGATACTATTATATACAGTTATGTGTTAACCATCACCTAATTCTAAATCAATAGCTTCGCAATGAACCCTTCAGAGAGAGAAGTGATCCACACTAACAATTATCTAGAATTATCTCTAAAAGAGGTTTGTACTGACAATTTTTGGCATCCTCCCGAACTCAATTTTTGACGTACATTATATCAAAAGAAAGCTCTTGAAATGTACTATTTATTGTGATAAAATTTTCTCAAAAACAACCCAAAAAATTGCCAAAAAAACTGCCCAAAGCTGCTGCCGCCGCACCCCAGCGCCATCGCTGGAACCGCCAACTTCCTGAGGTCATTCCGGCCTCATCCAAATTCTGTTTTCGTCATTTTTGGTACCGTTGGAAAGTGCTCAAAGAGTAGATTCTTTCTATCAAAAATATTACTCCAAAATAGCCCAAAACACTGTTGAAAAATAGCCAGGAATCTGTTGCCCCTAGCGACCTGTTTGCCACCTATTTTGGTTGTGATTTTATCTTAGTTTTTTTCTGGTTTTTTGACAGTATTTTGAGATATGTTTTACTCCAATTTTATGTTTAAAAAACTATCCAAAAAATAGTCTCAAAAATGGCCCAAAAAAATTCATAAAAATCTCCACCGAACCGCAGCGGGCAAAGCTGTCGAAACCGGGCTATTTTGGTAATTTTTTATTGCTGTTTTTAACTTATTTTTTATACTATTTTTATTCATAAATACTGTAGAAAAACTCACCAAAAAATTTGTTTAAAACCATTAAAAACTTACCGCGATTCGTGGCCCGTAAAAATTCGAACAACCGCTGGTGCCGCCTCCATTCTTAGATATATTCAATATGTTCTTAAATAATCTAAATAGATATTTAAAAATATAAAATTAGCTATTAAATCGATCATACGTCCTGAAGGTTCACATTCGATCTATCACGGTCAATCCCCGTGATTAAAAAAATTAATCAACATTCACACCATTCAATCAAATATGAAAAATAAATGACGATCATAAAACCAAGATTAAAACACCTACAAAACAACGTTAGTAATAATTCTAAAACTACCCGGCCCCGATAACCATAAACAAAAAAAATAAAATGGCTCTGATACCAATTGTTGGATGCAAGGCTGCCAAGATCTTTATTTTTATAAATGATTAACGAAAAACATTAACTGGACGGACAATCGCCAAAACGGGCTCCAGATAAAACTTTTGGTGACAAATGATCAAAATAAAACTCGTGCATCCGAAGTTAATTTAGAAGAGAACGGAGTTCGAGAGAGGTGGCAAAAGCCACCTGAACCGGTGGTGTGCGGCGGCGTTGGTTGGCCGGTTATGGTGCTAGTGGTTTGGGGCTGGTTTGGCTCATCTTTTTTAATATGTTCGAGGCTCGGGAGTGTTCTATATGTATAACATTGCATATCGAAAAATCCTAATGCAATCTGAATGCCAAAAACTGATTCAGGAAAGGATTGAATAATTATAACTTATCTTTGAACAAGAGACTGAAACTCATAAGACTTTCTGTGTGATCATAAAATTAGAATATATGTATATCTTGCAGTTATATTCTTTTAAACTGCGTGTATTATGTATATCTATTTTATATACTCTTGTTAATTTAATTAATTCGAGAAATTTAATTTTAATTAAAATTTTCTGAAGGAAAATAAAATTAAGTTTTTTTTAAATAAAAGTTTTTAATTAAATAAATTTTTTTAGATATTTTACTTTATACAAAATAACACGTTTAAGATGGTTTTTTTATTAAATCGGATATCTTAGAAAAACGTGAATATTAATTTTAAATTTTAAATTAATTAAATAAAAAATATTTAATCTTAATAAATTATTATTTTCGAAAAATGTGTGACGTAAAAAATAAAATAATTGAATGCCTTTAATCACTACCTTAGTTAAAAAGTTAAAAGAAAAATTGTGCATTCATCGGATATTTTATTTGTTATGCATTAAAACACGAAAATTGCATGTGTATATTTTTTAGTTTTATGGCCTAAACATGTTCTGAATTTTTGGTTTATGTAAGTTTATAATATGCATGCAAAGAAACCACAACAAAAATGGACACCGCGTGAGCTAAGCAACTAAAACCCTAGGTAACCTGATTTTCTAAGCTTACATACTTTCTGCCACGAACTTTAAAACATCATAACTAATTGTAAAAAAATAATCTTAAAGTGATTTTTGTTTCCAGACCTATCTTTTTGAGCTTTCTTTCATAAAAAATTAGTTTGAAGTGATTTTGTTGAGTAGAACTCCAGATGTGTTATTTTTTTCAAAGAGTGTTAGGTCTTGACCACTCTGAGTTACAAACCTAAAAATCCTAAGTTAGAGTAAGAATCGAGCTTAGGTCAAAAACTAAAACTTGTAGAGGACATATTTATATTTTTGTCCACCAAAAATGAACCAAAAATATGAAATCTTGATCGGTCAAAACACCTTCTAAAGTCACTGTTGAGGTTTAGTGACTGACAGACCTCTCTGTCACATATTTTTGTGAGACCCAAAACCCAACTTTTTAGAAACCAAATTCTAACGTGGTAAACATTAAAAATGTAGATAACATATTAACATAAATACTGAACAAATATCAGCCCAAAATACCCTCGGATGATACCCTAAAGGTTTTTAGCACTCTCTATTAAAAACACATTCTGCAGATCCTTTTTAGGATGACTGAACCATTTTATAAATTGGCCAAAATCTCAAACTTTTTCCAAATAACTTGCTCTAGCACAAAACATGAAATTTGTAGGGGACACATTAAACTAAAATCTCACCAAAGCGCAGACTTAGAACCCTTGAATTGATGCCCCAAAACCATGGCAAACAGAGGCCTAAATTCTGCACTTTTATCTGAAAAGTGCAGAATGGTTTTCCCTAAATTAAATCAAATGACCTTTTTGCCCTAGGATCTAACCTTAGTTATGAACAAGAAAGATGTAGGAAATATTTTTATCTAATTGGTGTTAAAATTTCATAAATTAAATCTATATCTAAGTACTTCAAAACACTGTCAAAACTTTTAAACTAGCAATTAAATAATTACCTAAAATTTGCTAAGTGTACGAGTGTCGTGTTATTTGTGGAGCTTGAGTATGTGAATCTTATACGAAGTTGGTGAGTAATTAGTGTATGAAATTGATACTTTTGATGAAATGAATGTTATGGTTGGATTACTGAAAATCATATTTTTAGTATTTAATTTTATTTTAATAAAATTAGTTTTTCATTTTATGAAAATATTTATGAGCAATGTATGTGTATCATTTCTTTGTTATGTATGGGTGTCCAATATTCTGTATAGTATTTAATCTGGTGTGTAGAGTACGGTTTGCACACAGAAGTTCAAATTTAGGTTCTTGTAGAATATAAGTTTTATGTTCACAGTTTAGATGGAAATGGACATACCATCGGTACGACTGTGGCA
>JAULJZ010106406.1:0-11700 GCA_032270985.1 Heliamphora pulchella | reverse complement strand
CAACCTATATATATATATATATATATATATATATATTTATAAGTTTTATGAACATTAAGCACCATGTGACTTGGTCATAGGAAAACGAAAATTTTCTCATTATGCTGATCAGATATTGGTGTAGTGTCTCAAGATATCATATTTTTATTTTTTTTTGGGTAGTATTGATATTAGATGTATTTTTTTAATTGGGAATTTTGGGATCATGTTTCATTTGAAATACTTATTTAAAAATTAATTTTCACTTAAAATTAATATTCTACTAATGTTTGTATATTAATTTTATAGTAAAACTACCTCTAAGTGTTTGTTATAGGCGCAATTTCAACAATCCAAAAAAAAAACAACAATTTCAAAATAAAAAATCAAAATATAGTATCGATATCAAACGCATGATCAGAACTACAATCCTGCATCACATAGAAAAGGAATTATTGTCATTTTTTATTAGAAGGTTTCTACGAGTTGCTTTATTAGAATCGATAGTAAAAAATTAGAACAAATAGAAAACGACGTTGTACTACTCTTTGAAAAACTTATTTCGACTTCTTATAAACTCATTTTCCGTCAATATTATTAAAACCATATCTAAACTATTATAAAATCCTAAATCTCTCTATGATACCCTAGAACGGAAGTGTATTACAAGATTCTTCTATAATTCTTTAAAAAATAAAATATTTCATTTGTAATGCATAAGTTAAAAGTGAAATGTCTATGTGTTTAAAGTAAAATGTATCATTTTTGTAGAAATTAGGTACTTGCTATATGAAATTACAAATGTATTATTTATGTAAAAAAAATGAGACATTCTTATGTACCTAAAATGTTTCAATAGTGTATAAATGAGATATTTACTTGTGCAACTAAAATATTTTATTTTATACAAACAAAATGAGATATTTTCTATGCGTAACTAAAAATATTTTATTTGTGCAAAAAATAAGACATTTATCTTATGTATAACTAAAAATATCTTATTTTTGAAATAAAATATTTACTTGCGATGAGACGTATATTGTCTCATTTTTTTGTAACAAATTAATGTCTCATTTATTTGAGAAACTATTATTCTATTTTCTGTAACAAATGTTTTATTTTTCGTAATCACGCATATTTAACTAAAAATATTTATTAAAATCAATCATTTCTGTTTTGTTTGCTTTTATAAATAAAATTCATCATCTCATATTGAGTAATCTATAGAATATCTTATATGTTCAAAGATTATAACATTTAACAAAAAAAATGAAAAAGACGAGAACCATAAGAGTTTTCTTTTATCGAAAATACAGTGTGAATGTATATAAATCTTTAAAAAAAATATGAATGTATTATACCAACATGGAAATCTTAAAAAATATCAAAAAATATAAAAGGATTAATATTTCATTTCAAAATAGAAATATCGAAAATCTTAAAAAAAATGAACCATGCCAAAACAGAAAGTTTTACCATCAACTTAGGAAAATATAACGTATTTAAAACTATACGTGTATCATATCTATATATAGCAAGTAATATAGGGGTAAATTTATCAAAAATAATTATAAATTTAAAATATGGGACATTATGGATTAGTTAAAAAAATAGTTAGTACTTGCTCTTAAATAAATTCACTAAATGAGACTCCAAATTAATTTTTCCTTTATAATTTGAACAATTGATCTCATAATATGTTTTGAGTAGATTATTTATAGAAAAATTAAATTGAGCGAACATTAATAATCACACGATTGAATCACATTTATTTAACCTTTTATTTTTAAAATAAAGGCGATGAAATAATATAGTTATTCAGATATGATTAATTTAAAATTATATATATATATAATTTATTCAATTTGATCATGGTATCCTCTTCTTGATTATCCTTTAGCTTTCTTGCTTCGTTGTCTCAATATTAGAAATCGTTACGATACAACAGCAGTATTGTACCAGCCAAAGCCCCTCCTTTGGTCAAGTTAATATTTCTCAATGAAGTAATGGTCTAAGTAAAAAGATGAAGGACTACAATAATGATAATTTCTAAAACATTTATTGTCCAACCATTTTACCTGAAGGATTTAGACTAAGCAAGTAGTGTAGCCACCCATCCAAAGTGTCAGAAATTCTCTAATCATATGAGACTCCCTTGATCAGCTAGTAACTCGTCAAGCGACGATTTACCTGTCCTTGTCTCATGGTAATACTCATCACGAACTATTTTACAAAAATAAATAATTTAAAAGCAAATATATATATATATATATATATTTTGTACTAAAAGATCAACATGTTGCTGTGGCTTAAGCCACCCGAAACTCGATTTTGGTTGGTGGGGGATTTAGTAGGTGGAATTTGTCAAATCAAAGAGGAACATCTCACCTACTTTTTTTTTTTTGAAAGAAGAAGAAGAAGAACATCTCACCATTCAACTGCAACGCTTGACCCATTTATGATAACCCCACCTTCTTTGATAGCTCCAAAACAAATAAATATATAAATAAAGGATTATAAGAATTGCCAAATGAGAATAAATCAAACAGATAAGTAAGAATCAAGATTTGGTAAACCACCCTCACCAACTTTATGTAATTTTCTTGTAATATTTAAAAATAATGCACAAACATTTCACCAAGCACATTCTTCAATTGAAGAACAAATTTGGGTAAAAATAGGTCTCATTTTCTTTTTGTGTCTGTTGTTGCTTTCTTTATTTGAACCATTTTTTTGAATTTATTATTTTTAAAATTTTTTATTTAAGTTTTTATATATTAAAATTATTTTAGGTAATAGGGCAAGTCCTCAGTTTTATGAATTTAAGCATACCCTTAATAAGAAATAAATTTATTATTTAGAATTCATAAGAATAATAATCTATCAAAGGAAATTGTGTGTGTTGAAGAACTATCACAACCTAGGTCATCCTTTTGACCTAGAATTCTTGTCTTGAAAAGTGCTTGTGTTGAACTGAACTCAGTAATTGAACTGGAGTCTCTCACCCTTTCCTCTCTCCTCCCGTAAGACAAGAACTTTGTTAGCATTTTTTAGTTAGAGTTGATTGAAAAATATTTCGACGCTCAAGTTAGTATTCGTTTTTGGAGAGAACTTGTAGTACCTAATTCTTCATCCGTTTTTCCTTGAGCATACGCTCTCTTTTATAGAGAATTCCCCCCAACTTCCTTTCTTATTTTGGGTCGTCCTAAACTTTCTCCATTTTCCTCTCTTTTTATTTCTTAGAATCAGGGATTCCTTACCATCTAATTGATTCCCTCCTTGATTTTGGAGATTGCTCTTCATCATCCCGAGATGTCAGCTCAGGACTATTTATTGCTGATTGAGTCAACGAAATTTGCCTTTGGTCCAAGGTTTTTTGAGGATTGTTTGCTTAAGCTTATCCTTTTTGGTACCCTGGCCTAGCCCGAATTGTCACAAGTCGTCTTCTTTGTGTGAATTTACGAGGGCCAGGCATTAATGGGTTGTATTAAGATTCATTTGGGCTTGGGCTTGGGCTTGGTGTCTTATCCTCCTTCAACTGCCCACAGTTTCACCTGTTTCACATGTTACGAACCTCATAAAGCGTTGAAGCTTTTTTTTTTCTCAGCTATTATAGGGGTCTTCTTATCTTTATCGAACAAAGGTTGTTATTGTGCCCCCACTCTTCGGTGGGTGATTTATTCGGTATGGAACTAATGTCTTTTAAGAGTTTGGTCATTCGTGTTAGGAATATATACTAAAAGTTATATTTTTGCGTAAAAAATTTTAGTATTTATTTTATTCATTAATAAAATTTATTATTTTCATTTTAATGAAAATCTGTATAAATAATATTTGTACTGTATTATTTATTTAATGTTATACATATCTATCTTTATTCTACATGGTAGATAATCTAGTATATGGAGTTCGACTAACACACAAAAGATCAAATTATCGATTTTTATAAAATATAAGTATTTTGTTCACAGTCTTAGATGAAACTGGGCATACCATTGCTAGAATTGTAACACAGTATTTTAATAGGCATGTCTTGAGTATGAGTAATAGTATAGTTCAAACTTACTGTGATAGTACACTTTGTGTGTATTGAATAAGACCGTATTGGGTTAAGTGTTTTTATACTGACTGTATAAAATAATTAATACCTTATGATTATTAGGAGTGCTTATGTTCTTATTCCAGAAATAACTAATAGGCACATATATTTAATATTTGCTATTTTGATAAAAGAATGAGATCTTTTATAATTCAATAAGCTCGGTAACTTGAATAACAGCATTACATGTATGGTGAATATTAATTATTAACGGAATTCATATCCCGATTTAGGGAATGATGATATCTTCTTAAGAAAATTTATAAATTTTTGATTATGTCAAATCTTGTAGATGAATTTTGTATTCGACATATCAAATAAGTTAAGTGAAAGTCATACAGAAATTATAAGTGGTTGATTAAATAAAATTATCGATAATTTAATTTAATCAACGGGTTTCTATAATCTTAACATGGAGAGATAAATAAGCATTTAATAATATGGAGCTCGAAATTTATTTTTGAGATAAGACCGTGAATACAATTATAATTTTTTAGTGGTATAAATTATAATTTATGAAAATAGAAATTTAATTCATATTAAAAGAAGTTTTTCTAATTACATAAGGAGTCTGAATCTTATTTAATCCACACGTTCCTGCCGTTGCCTATATATATGCATCATAACCCTATTTGCAACTAGGGTTTTTTCAATATTTTTCGTGATATTGAGAAAAGGCAACCAAGTTAGAGTTAGCTCACAAAATTCAAAGCGCACTCTTTGTTCGTGATCAAGCATACGAAAATACAGTATAAGACTCGAGGCGCAGTCCAGTTCCTTTTTGTCGGTATCCATCCATTAGATTATTATTCGAGTGCTGAGACCAGATTAAATCAGAAAGATCTCGAAAGTATTGTTAGCCTAAGGACTTTTATATTGATTTTGATAATTTTCATAATTTATTTTCTAAAAATAAATGGCTTTAAAAATGGTAATATTTAATTTTCTAAAAAGAAAATGTTGACACGTTTTGAACAAATGAGTTGATACCTTTAACCAAAAAAAATGACTTATCTCTCAAAAGGATTAAAACACTTTAAGGCAAAGATTACTTGAAGCTATCAAGTGTGTCAACACCTTTGAACAAATAATTTGACACCCCAACTATTTGATAAAGCTGTTTCAGGTATCAAAAAGTTTATGTCGACACAAATAAGTTTTGTGTCAACACAAAAGAGCCGAAACTCTCTAGACTCAAAATGAGTTGACACAAATTGATTTTGTATCGACACAAAAATGGTTTCACTTTTGGTATTCGAAACTTTGAGTTGACACAAATGCTAAATGAGTCGACACAAAAGAACCGATGCCACCTGCAGATTTTGGATGTCAACACCAATGTCCAAACGAGTCGACACAAATATACCGAGAGTTCTTGTAAAAATTTAGTATCGACACCAAAGAAGTTTTGTGCCGACACAAATGGCTATGTTCCGGATGCTGAAGTTCAAATGAGTCGACACAATGTCCAAATGTGTCGACACCGTGGTATTGGTAAGGAAGACTGCAGAATTTGTATCGACACCTCTGAAGAATTGTGTCGACCCAATCACTTGAAGTTTTCTGCCCTAAACATTTTGTGTCGACACCAAAGGCTTTTTGTGTTGACACTTGTGACGTAGATTCAAATTCGCAGCAGACTTCAACGGTTAAATTTTTAACATTTAATGCCCTCACTTTCCTCTAATGGTCATGAATGCTCGAGAGCTTATATAAGAAATAACTTCATAGCATTTAATCTCTCTTGTGACTTACAATTACTATGATATTACTTGAATCAATCTCAAAATCCTCAAACCCTCATTTATTACTGAACTCCAGCTCTTGTTTCTTATCTATCTTTACCTTTTCATTTTATTGTAAATCAATTTCTGTAAAGAGAGTGAGTGTTTCTTTTTAAATCACCTCATTTATTGTATTCAATGGTGAGTCACCCTTATCCTTTAAGTGAGTGAGTAAATCTCATAAAAGAAGAGTTCAAGAGAGATTAAAAAAAATAGAGAATTGTTTTCATTGGATCTTCTTGAAACTGTTATAGATTTTTGAATGTACTCGTAAACATTCGTTTGCTCAAACGAAGTCTTGAAATTATAAAGATTTAGAATGCACCCGTAAAGCATTCTACATAGTAAAAACTCTTAAGAAAATGCTGACGTGTCACGCAGAGATTGGTATAACTGCACTATTATTGGTTCCTAAGGATTTGTTAGCCTTGGTTTGAATTTGCGTCCTTTCGAATTTTGCTCTTGCTTCAAAACTGTCCCTAGGGTGCCAAAAACGCTGACGTGTCACGCAGAGATTGGCATTACTACAGGCCGTGTGTCGCTCTGTCCGAACAAAGCATCGCATCATTATACAGTAATTATTGCTGACAGTGTTCTTTTTCCTGTTCTTTTCTTATAAAGGCTTCGTTTGTCCTTCCTTTTCATTTTTCGCCATTACTGTTCGAGCTCCCTTATGTCGTCTTCTTCTTTGGCGAGTATTTCCCAAACTCTACCTTCTCCTTTTCCAAGAAACTTCATCACAGTTTTATAGTAAGTGATTTTTCTCTTCTCTCTCGCCTCAATCTTTCTTTTATAGTATATTTTCTCTTTTCTTTGCCCCTTTTTCCTTTTTAATTTTTCTAGATATGGGAAAGCTCCCGTGACTGGTATCTACTTTAGTAGAGATGTAAAAATTCTGGCATAAATACCAAATCCCAAGGGCATTGACCTTACCTTTGCCAATGATCCAAAGAGGGTACTTGGGAACGCCTTCCTCTTCCCTTTATTGCCATTGTGGAAGGGAGAGCTTGACTCCCTCTGCATCTTCTTTTGTGATGAGTGCTTTATCATTACAGGGTTAATCCCATGTAAGCATTCTCAAATGTCTTTAGGATAATCATGGGGGTTGTGGTGTTATACCGTATTCTCTGTACCAATTTTAATATCTGAAATATAACTTATTGCTACAACATGATTCAACACCCCATTGACACCTATTACCTCAAGGCGAAGAGGACAGCAAAAAACCTAGTGATCGAGCTACCAAACTCCGAAAATGACGTGGATGATGATTTCATCATTGTCTCTGGGAACTTTGAGTTCGGTGCAAATGAGGTTCAAGGCGACTCCACCATTCCTCAAGTCTACGGCCGTGGCTCTGGTAGCCCCACCACCTATTTGTTTTTTTGCTTACCCAAAGAATGTATATAGTTTCTTTACCTTGTGACTTAAGGGCTTTCTTTTTCCTGTGCATGTGAGCTTGCTAGCAACAATTCCCAAGCTAGAATCCAGATAACATCCAAAGGGTAATACATGTTATCAAAATTCAAATGAAGACCGAAAAGCTTTTTACAAGTTCGTAGAAATTTCTCTTTCCCTCTCTCCATCTCTCTGTTTCTCTCAACCAAAAGAGGTTAGTTGTGTGGATTCAGATACCAATTTGAGGTTCATTAATTCTGAAATCCAAATTCATCCTTCAGTACATGTTTCCAATCTGATGAAGAACTCTCATACCTACCGGAAGGAAGCTGACTTCCCATTCTCTTGTTCTTCCTACCAGATTGCAGCACACGATCATCTGCAGCACATCCATGGAACTGTTTCGTGGTTTCATGATCAGAACTGCCCAATTGGTCTACTTTATTGCAGCCACCTCAATAAGGCCCATTGTCGTCATCCTCAGGTTGAGCTGCAACAAATGGCCATTGGTTTCTCTTGCCGGAAAATCCAGCATCAACCACCTCTTTCAGTGGTTGCCCTTCTGTATTTACAGAGTTTGAGTCATCACCCCTGCGTTTAAGGACATGGAATCTTGTCATGATAGAAGCCTCAGCATCATCAACATCCTTGGCTGTAGTCGAAGTGGGCGAATCCAGAATGGAGTTTGGTAGTTTCTCAGAAGTTCTGGTAGTTTCTGCAACATCTGGTAGTTCTGGGGAGACTTTGGAGTTTGGTAGCTTCTCAGAAGTTATGGTAGTTTCTGCAACATCTGAAGCAGAAGAAACTTAAGTTGCTAATTTTTCAATTTCGAAGGATAAGAAGATTAGAGGATACAGAGGTTGTCTAAAACGGATATGGAGGTGGCATTCTAACCTTTCACATTGTGTGACTTGCACTTCTCCATCTTCATCTTCATACGATTGAAACGTGCTTTATAACTGATGAAACATAGGGCGGCTTCAGCCTCAAGCCATAGATTCTTATACAAGAGAGCTTCTGATTGCATTTCTTCCTCGCCATTAAAATTCTCCTCAAGGAGCTCCTTTATAGCCTGCAGGACATATAAAATGACCAAAAACAATGTTTTTCTCATTTTATAAAGTATTTTGAGACAAAATTCAGCATGATAATTTTCTACCCTAGAACACTAAAATTAAAGAAACAAACACACACATACCTGGACCATGTTATGATCTTCCATAATGGCTGCATCATCTCTTAGAGAAATAAAATCCAGAAATTTCTCAATTTCCTTACCAGAAAAAAGGCTATTGTTCCTCTTTCTCTCATGTATGCCGTGATGATCCAACTGGCCATAAGAACTAGCATCTGCTTCCTTCGTCACTGGAGGCCTTCCGGCAGTGACGCCCTGAGAAGACATTGTTCCACTGAATTATAGAAGTTATAAGATTATGTTCATGCTCGCGAGACAATAGAAGGAGCTTCATGAAATCCAGATAATACTAACAAATTGCTTGAAGAAAAACAGAGGTCGACCTCAGAATTAAAGTAATATAAAGAAAAATGTAAACAAATAAAATGACCATGTTAATGACAACTCGAGGAATTTGCCAAATAACTTCCATAAACATTGATGATTATGAAACCAAATTATGATAAAATAGATCAAAACTGAACAAAGCATCTAGACAAAATTCGCGGTATATAATCAGCTCTCTTTTTTTGGAGTTTTTTTTTTTTTTTGGTGTGGGGGGAAAAAACAAAAACATACCTTAAGAAGATCAGGTAACTTATAAGAAGTGCCTTGTTGCGGAAACATTGATTCTCGTGTTGGGGTCATATGTGCAATCTTCTTTGATATACATGCATCAAGATTGTTTATTACATCCCTAACGGCCTCGTAATCTTCTTCTGATACTGCAGAGGCATCATTTGAACAATGAAATAGAAGCAATTCTGAAAGATTATGTATTGTATTAACCATCGACTGGACATTCATTTTTGGAGTTGATTCTGCTGCATGCAGTTTGGCCAGCTTATTGACATTTTCCGCAGAACAAGGGAAACATGAAGTACTTTCCATACCATGGAAAGGCACAGATGGTCCATATTCCGAGGAATCATTAATACTCAACTCAGTGTTAGCTACATCATCATCGTACAATTTGAACTCCCTTTCATATATAAACTCGCCCTTGTCAAAACCCAGTTGTTTAGTGCGAGCAAGTTTCGTATTGGGATCACTTTTTGAGCCATTGGGCATAGCATGGTCTTTCTCCAGCTTTTCAATGTCGTAAGCAAATCGAACTTCAGTGCTGGTACTTGATTTTGGATAACTGAATCCTACTTTCACAGCATTAGCTGAAGTATGCTCCCTGCCTGGGCAATTAGAATTTGGAAGTCTCTCAGGACACAGCAACGAACCAAGTTCGACATACGCATTGTCCTGGAAAACCTTTAAAGTATCATCAGTGCAAGGAGGGAAAATCCGAGTCTGTTGAAGATTCAAATTGTTACATGCTTCTGATTTCTTCATAAGATGCTGAGGAATTACAGCATCAGACGGAGGAAAATGAGAACCTGGAGCACCTTTCCAGCAGGGTGAATCCACAGCAGGGTAATAATGATCTAAACTCTCCGAAGAATCCTCAAACGAAGTAAATCCTCTAGCATTATCAGGTGCCAAAGTGAAGGCTTCTGGGACATTCGTAGCAGGGAATTGAAGGTCCACTCCAGCTTTGGACATACGATCCAAGGCATCCTCAGTAACAGGCCCCTTTGCCAGGTCTTCTTTTCTAGTAGAGGAAGATGCAACAAAGAAGTGGTCACTTCTTTCCACATGTAATTTGGGTGGGCTAGTAATATCCAAGCAACTCAGTGGCAAATGAGCCTCCTCCTGGTTAGAGAAATCATGGAAACCAAAATTGTTGCTGCTACTGGCTGCAACATTGCCAATAGAATTTTTATCTTCAGATGAAACTGTAATTGACACTGTAGAATTGTTGCCAATGGATGGTGGTCTAATGACAAGAGCAGGAGAAGATTGTATTACTGATATGTAATTATCCATGCAAGAACCAAGAGGTTGGAAGCACTTATCATATAATCCACTGTATGGCTTTTGATTATTCCAAACATTCGTGGTTGGTTCTATAGATGTCCCCTGTTCATGAGATTCTGCAAGTGTTGTGCCACCTGAGATTGGCATTTTAGAGGATTTATCATTCAACTTTCCAGTAGTTGGTGACCCAATCTGATTTTCTCTACCCAAAACATCAATATATTTTCTACGTGAAACTGCAGAAGTTTCATCACATTTGCTCATGCCCTCGGCAGTGAAAACCCCTGCATAAGAACATAAACAGTAAAGAATAGGGATATCAACTTGTTTAAAATAGGTCCTGACTAGGTACTCTAATTAATGTACATTCTTTTTGTTTTCCTTTCCCCTTCACAATAAAAGTACCCAAAATACTTCCTGAAACTGCAGCTGCACTTAAAAAGACATATAGAGACATAAATTAATGCAAGAAGAATGAGCAATTGGATCAGGTTGAAGGCACTGCAAAGATGAGACAGCTAAACAAGAACACAAGATGTTGATTGGAAAACAAGAAAAGACGTCCAATTATAGAAATTTGAGTTGGACACAACTCAACTCAACAACCCATAATGCCAGTTACTTTAGTTTGATTAACGGATCCATTTAGAGCAGCGTTGGTTCTAGTTTCAATAATTCTTTATAATAATTTGCAGAGAGTAAACAACATTGGGAACAACTATAATTCAGAAAGTAAATCCAGATTAGGATTTTGTAAAAACATACTTACGGTGAAGTGACTTTTCAAGCGATTGAGACCTATGTAAGAATAAACTATGCCTGGGTATCATTTGATGGTTAATGCAGACAAACTCTACTGGCAAGCAGTGTGGATGTTATTCCACAATCAAGGGATATTATCAACCCCGAAGACAAACAACAACCAGAGCATATAGCATTAAAAGATTCAAGAGAACAACTCAAACTACTGGCAAATGACTTTGTCTCTTAGAATTGAGATTAAAAATTTGTTTTTCCAACAAGTAGAATAGAGCTCAAATATATACAAAATGAATTGTAAGATTCACAAAAGTGATACCTGACACATACTTCCCTCAGCAAATTGGCTTCATGGTGTTTATATTGACTTCGTTTACAAACATAAAACATACTCTGAACAAATAAATATAAAAAGGAAAGAGAAAGCTCTAAAACACATCGACCGCACACCTGCAATCAAATCAATTTCGCACTAAGTTCACTAAAAAGGGTCATAGATTTATCTCTACAGCATTTCGCCACAACCTTTGGTACAAAATATCGCCAGTTGACATAAAGCTTACCTTCTGAAACTAGCTTTTGAGGTTCCCTGCAAAATTCTTGTGAAATCATTAGCAAGATTCAACCCACTCAAATAC
>JAULJZ010106395.1:0-11700 GCA_032270985.1 Heliamphora pulchella | reverse complement strand
GTTGTCGAGCAGCTTCTAGTCTACTACGTCAGCCACACCTTCCTCGACGCCGTGACCAAATAATTGCTCCTAGAAAACCTGGCGTTGGCCCAGGTCATGGCATCCCGAAAGCTGGCACACTACTTCCAAGCGCATAAAATTATAGTTCTGACTGCACACCCGCTCAAAGCTTTGCTGCGTAGGACCGACTTTTCTGGGAGAATTGCCAAATAGGGAGTTGAGCTCGGGGAGTATGACATCGAGTTCAGACCAAGAACAGTAATTAAGGGGTAGGTCCTTGCAGACTTTATAGCAGAGTTCTCCAGGTCGAGCTCTCTGATCAGCTCGGACCCAATCACACTCGAGTCCGAGCTGGGGGGAAGGATGGCGGCGCGGGAGATAGAGAAGAAAATGGGGAATCCAAGGCCAAGGTAACAATGCAAAAATGGAGGTTGTACACTGATGGCGCTTCAAACCAAAAAGGCTTTGGAGTAGGGGTGGTTCTCATCCTTCCAAAAGGATCTATGATAGAACACTTCACCAGATTAGGATTTCCAGCCTCAAATAATGAAGTTGCATATGAAGCGTTGCTTGTCGGGCTCAGGAGTGTCGAGCTCCTGGGCATCAGAAAGTTTGAAGTTTTTTGCGATTCCCAGCTAGTGATAAATCAATTGATCGGACAGTATAACGCAAGGAATGAAAGGATGACTGCCTACCTTGACATAGCACTCGTGCTGGTCAAGGGGTTCAAGGAAGTGCAGGTCGAGCAGAACAGCAGAGAAGGAAATTCTCATGTCGATGCCCTGGCAGCCCTAGCCTCGGCAACCGAGCTTGGGCTAAAAAGGACAATGGAGGTACAGAAACCAGAGATCTCAAGAATTGAGACAACTACTTGGCAAGTTTGTGCCATTGAAGACAACCAGGATTCGAGCTGGATGGACCCTATTATCAAATTTCTCGACGACGGTCAACTTCCCAAGGACAAGAAGGAGGCGCACAAGATCAGGTATAAGGCTGCACGATTTTAGCTATCTCCTAAAGGTCAGCTATACAGAAGATCTTTCTCAGGACCCTATCTATTGTGTGTGCACCCGAACAAAGTCCAAGACTTCTTATTCGAACTTCATGAAGGAATATGTGCACCCTATCTATTGTGAAGTTCTTATTCGAACTTCACAAAGTCCAAGACCTCTATGGCTCACAGAGCTATTAACCAGGGCTATTGGTGGCCCTACATGTAGAAAGATGTCCAAGTGTATTCAAAGAAGTGCGAGAAGTGTCAGAAGTTTGCACCCTTACACAAGCAACCTGCTGAGGAGCTTAGCCCGATCACCAGCCCATAATCCTTTGCGCAATGGGGACTGGATATTATTGAGCAATTTCCTAGGGCACCCAACAATAAAAAAAATTCTAATAGTAGCAACATATTATTTCTCCAAGTGGGTTGAGGTTGAGCCCTTAGCTAATATCAGATATATGGACGCGAAGAAATTTGTATGGAAGAACATCATTACCAGGTTTGGTATTCTGCGTGCCATAGTTGCAGACAATGAGAAGCAGTTCGATAGCAACTTATTCAAGACATTCTGCTCGGGCTTGGGAATAAAGACTTACTTCTCAACACCCTCGTTCCCTCAGAGCAATGGTCAAGAAGAAATCTCGAACATAACACTTCTATCAGGGCTGAAAAGGATGTTAGAGAAGGCCAAAGAAAAATGGGTGGACGAGCTTCTCTCAGTGTTATGAGTCTACTAAACACTCCAAGAAGTTCAACAGGAGAGACGCCGTTTGCCATGGCCTATGGCTTGGAAGCAATAATTTCCCTAGAAGTCGGGTTACCTACCGCCAGAACTGAAGCACTTGAGTTCGAAAGCAACATCCTCAGTATTGCTCGGGACTTGAATTTAGCCGAGGAAAGAAGGGAGCAAGCTCTGGTCAAGCTGACGGCCTACCACCAACAAAATTGCAAAATTTTATAACTGACGAGTTAACCATAAGAACTTCCAAGTCGGCAAGGTGGTGCTCAGGAAGGTTCTCCTTAATACAAAGGACCCCCTTGATGGCATGCTGGGTCCAACCTGGGAAGGCCCGTATAAAGTCACGTCGGTTGTAGGCACAAGTGCATACAAACTTGAGGATTTGATAGGAAAACAGATCCCAAGGCCTTGGAACACACAGAATTTAAGAAAGTTTTATTATTAAAGCTCCAATTGTAAATTTGTTCTTTGGATGATGAATGAAGAGAGTTTTTTCAGAAGTTAGTGTGTACAATCTTAAGGAATCTCAAGAAAATCCTAGCTCGCCTAGGCAGCAAAAGTTTTAGATGACTTCGGGTTAAACCTAGGCAGAAAAAGTCTCAGATGACTTCGGGTCATGCCTGGGTAAGAAAGTCCTAACTAGGCTAGGCAGTAAAAGTCTCAGTTGACTTCGAGTCAAGCCTGGGCAAGAAAGTCTTAACTCGGCTAGGCAGCAAAAGTCGTAGATGACTTTGAGTCATGCCTGGGTAGGAAAAGTCCTGGGTGACTTTGGGCCACGCCTAGGCAAGAAACTCCTAGCTCGACTAGGCAGCAAAAGTCCCAGATAACTTCGGATCTTGTCTGGACAAGAAAGCCCTAGCTAAGCTAGGCAGTAAAAGTCCCAGTTGACCTCGAGTCAAGCCTGGGCAAGAAAGTCCTAACTTGGCTAGGCAACAGAAGTATCAGATGACTCGAGTCATGCATGGGTAGGAAAAGCCCCAGATGACCTCGAGTGAAGCCTGGGTAAGAAAGCACTAGCTAAGCTAGGCAGCAAAAGTCCAAGTTGGCCATAAGTCAAGTCTAGGCAAGAAAGCCCTAGCTAGGCTGGGCAGTGAGAGTCCTAGTTGACTTCGAGTCAAGCATGGGCAACGAAGCCCTAGCTCGGTCAGGCAATAAAACTATTAGGCTTACCTGGATGGTAATTTTGAGATTTCTCTATCTCATCAAGTGGCCTCGATCGGCTAAGAATGTCACCTAGCTCAGCTGGCCCCAAAGACCCATCCCTTGGCACAAGTGGCCTTACTCGGTTAACTGTGTCGCATAGCTTGGATTGGCACCAAGTGATCAAATCAACTCACAAGGTCATTATGAGTGTTCTAGCTCGGTTGGATGTAAGTATAATTAAAGATTGTCCGACCTCACCTAGCCGGGTGAGGCCGAGTGTCATATACTTGCATAAAAAATTAAGGTTAAAGCAAGAACAATTCCAAGACATTAACAGGGGTTGAATAAAAATGCTTTATTAATCATAAACTTGTAAACTCATAATTACAAGGCAATGGCACGCCTACCTCACAAATAAAACGATGACGTGTAGTGCAAACTAAAGCAAAAAATGAGGGAAGCAGTTAGGTAAGGGACCTAAGCGGCCTGAGCAGTCTGAGAGGGGTCTTCTTCAGAGGTTATTTCTTGCGCAGGTTGCTCCAATGCATTCTGCCCTTCAGCACTGATTGGCTCTGCCCCCTCGCCTCGAGCACCACCCTCTTACTCCAGCTCATCATCATCTAGTGTGAGACCGATCGGCGCATTCAGGTATGTAGCACGGGACTCGGGCCACAGGGGGTCGAGGTCATCAAAATCCCCTTCGTGGTTGAGTAGAGGAGGTGGAGGTACCTCATGCTCGGATACCGGTGGATGGAGGGGTGCTGTAGAAAGAGGCACCTCCTCCACAACCTGCCATAGAAGGGTGCGCTCTCGATCAGGTGCACAAGTAGAGGAGGAAAGGGGATGTTGGGCTATAACCACGGCACCTCCCTATAGAATGGGGAGTCCTCAGGGACTGAGGTGGTCTTCAGAGCGACGTCCCACCGTAGCTTGAACAACGGGTTCTATAAGCTTCGAACTTGGGCCTCATACGCGTCCCCAACAGCTTCATAGCCCTCGTTGAACTTGCTTGGGCAGCTCGCTTGTTCTGCTCTTAAAGCTCAGCATTATATTGGAGAAGCCCGTCCCTTGCTTTCCTCGCCTCCTCGAGTTGGCTGAGAACGAAGGCGAGGTTGGCTTCGGCTTCTTTCACCGAGTCCAAAGCTCGGGTGGCTTGGATCTCGACATCTTCTTTGGCCTTAATGGCCTCTCCAACCTGAGCCCGAAGAATTTTGTTATCTTCCCTAAAATTCAGGGCTTCTACTTGAAGAAGGTCATATTTTTCTTGTACTCGACTGCAGTAGTCGGCGGCCTCGACCCCCATTTTCAAGCCCTGCACGGTAAATGAGGGTTAACTCGGATAAATGATTCATAAAAATTCACAAGTATATCAAGCTCGGGTTAGCTACTTACCACAATGATGTGCTGTGCGGCCTCCCTTGCAATGGATTGGTCGGAGATGGCCGCGTAGTCAGACTTGTCGAGAGGCAAGCAAAGGCCCTTCGCCAAGACCCAAGCCATATGTTGATTGGCCTGCATCTTGTCCTGAGCAGTCAGGGCTCTGCCTTGGTAGGATGGGTTCTGCCTTGGTAGGCGGTACCTCGGACACTTCAGTGCGCTCCTTCGCAGTGATCGGCTGGCTGGAGAGCAAGTCGCTCTCAATGCGTCGCCTGATCTGTATATCAGCACGCTCGGAACCCATGCTCCTCCTTTTTTGTTGGGATAGAGGAGGAGGAAGGGCCTGTGATGTGGAGAGAGCGGCGCTGTTAGGCATGGGCGTGGGAGCTTAGATGCTTTGGGAATATGATGCTGTTGGAGGTGCAGTGGTTGCTGCAACAGTAGATATGTCCCCGAGCAAAAACCTAACAAGGTGCCAGAGGTAGATGCCTCTGTGCTTGGATTTGCCTCCTCTTGAGTCCCTCATTCGGGGTCCTCGACGGGCACCAGACGATGTCCTAGCTCTTCAGGTCAGACTGGCACGCCGTTGAACAATCTCTTGAAGCACCGAACGTCACGATCCCAATCAAGCACTCGCCTCAAGTAATCGAGATTGACTTTGCCCTTCTTCCTATCCTCTCTATCTCAGATGGCAAATGTGTTGCAGAAAGCACTGTATTAGTGCCGAACAAGATATAAAGGGGATGAAGTTATGACAAAAAAATGAAATAAAAATTAAAGGGTACCGAGCTCGAGTACCTGGGGATCCCAGTTGGGTCAAATAAAGCCGTACGCTGGGATCGTTGACGCCAGGCCCGAGCTGCCAGTTTCCCCCGACCACGACGAAGTTGTCTAGATTGCCCTTGTGGGAGTTCTTGAGCTCGAGCATGATATTTCTGTTATCCATGGCATTTAAATAATATTTATTGAGACCCTTAGACATCTCGGCGATGGAGTAGCAATATTGAATCTCCCGAAACACCGAGGTTGATGCCCATGTAGTGATTCAATAAGGCTACCCTCATCAGTATCGAGAAAAAGTTGGGGGTCAATTGAGCCGGGCACAAACGGTAGAAGGTTGGAGCCTCCCGCACGATGCTCGGCAGGGAAACTCTATCCTGGACACCAGGAGATCCACGGGGGAGAAAACAGCCCCCCCAGGCTCTCCATTACTTATGGTCTCCTCTCCAGTTGCCTGGCGTATTGTGACGTCATCGGGGATGAACCGAGCTCGGTGGAGCTCGGCCAATGCCTTCGGCGTGTCAACATACCTTGCAAAATGCCCCATACAGTCTAAAAAAAGGGGGTGGGTGGGCCAATTCAGTACGTTACAACTGTGAATGTAAACATTAACGTATATGTGAGGTGACACTATTAACCGCCACCGTCAGTTACGTCGGCGGAGGCTCAGGGGAGGTTGAAGCAGGGGTTAGGGAACCCAGACTCCCACAAAAATTATCGCAAGTGTAGGCACTGTCGAGGTAGTGGACAACGCCAACGGCGGCCATGACAGTGGGGCATTGGCAGTGGTGCGACAACAGTGAATAAAAAGAGACAAAAACGAAGGAAGGTTAGATAAATACCTTGAAGTAGTGGAAGAGACAAAACAAAGATTGGTGGAGGTGGTGGAGTGCCACCATTAATGTCGTCGGAGTAGCTCGTCGAAAATCGCCAAAGGATTGGGGAGAGATGAGAGTTTATAAAAGGGGGATGTGGGAAGGCCTCAGCACTTTTATACTCTTCCCTCGGATTCAGACCAAGTGCCAATGGGGGCTAGGTACGGCGCATGAGGCAGCGTGCGCTGTAGGCATTAAATGCGCATTAAATCCAAACGGCGCACACACCTGAACATATGTAATCCGATCAGAGGAAAGGCTTAGTCCTGTGGCAATTTTGTTTGGATCGTTAGCCGAGCAGTGTCCTCCATCAAATTAGTATGGCCGGACAAAAGTTTCGACCGGGTTAACAAAACCGAGCTCCACACCATAGTTAAACCCAATGATTGACATTTATTGAAAACGGCGGCCAACATTCCTGTAATGTTCCTGTACCCAAGGTACAGCTAACGCCGTACGCATTTAATGCGCATTCAATGCACGCATTAAGTGTCTTGCAAAACCTGACAGGAGACCGCCACGTGGCGTTAGTGGCGATTGGCGTATAATTGGGTCAAGTGGGCAGTACGTCAGGAAAGCTTGTTCTACAAGCCTCCCGATCAAAAGGTGAAATGACGCGTCGAGCAAAATCATTGCATCTCCTTCCAGCAGCTCAGGGTATTGAGCAACGGCAAGATGATGGGGGCAATTGAGGAAGGATAACATCCGATTAGGGCCACGAGAGACGCATGTGGAATTTCGTATGGCGCAACAGTTGTGTGCCTGCAATAGTGTACCTCGGCGTACACCTCCCATCTCAGGAGGTGGGCCGAGCATCTATGAACTTGTGCTCCCGAGCTCTTAAGATCTTGGGATAAGTAAAGTCGTGGAACAGTCATGGTCCTAGGGAGCCGCGGACCTGGTTCTGAGCTCAATAGAGATTGAGCCATGATCCCTGAAGAGAAGTGCTCGGCACCTGATGAAAGGTGCTTGGCGTCCACATCTGAACAGGGCGTGTTACATGACCCCTAAGGCCGAGCTCGAAGGTTGATACTTGTGATTAGTGCCTCATGATACGCGTATCAGAAGGAGGAGTTCGTGATAAGAGGTCAGTAGCAGTTGGACCAACTCTAGGGTTAGGGTGTCAGAGAAAGTTGACTTAGTTTAAACTAGGTCTGAGTACTGAGGGACAGCTTGATATGACAAAAGGAGCTTGCAGAAAGATATAATGATGGCACTGACAAGTTACCATCCGATTGACAGCTATGCATTGAAAAGAGAGAGAGAGTACAACTCGACCTGCTCGGGTCAGGTCGAACCCCAAAAGTAGGTCAAGTATATTTCTTTCTATAAATAACTAACACCCTCAAAGGCAAATGTATGCTCTCTTTTTATTAGAGAAAACTCTGCCAAATTGCTCTTTCAAGTTCTTCTTTCTTTCTCTAAAACTTTTGCCTTACTTGATCGTCGGAGGATCCACTGGTATAAAGCCACCAGCGGGCATTTGGCATCCACTCCTGACCGTTCAGCCATTTTAGACGGAAACAATAGATCCCAATTCTTATCCTCTACAATGTATAATCTTATATCTCTTGTTATATTTCATATTCTATTTTATAGACAAAATTTTAATGAACTTCACACCAATACATGGTGTGGAACTTGTTTTTCTAAAGTAATCAATGAGCTATAGCATGAACTATATATTCTTTTTTTTAAAACTATTTACATCAAATGCACAAATATTTACGTTGCCTTTCTGCTCAAAAGCTATTAATAAATATATTTAATATTATTTTCATTTTTAACTTGCTTGGTTTTAAAGAATGAGTTTTTTTTTTATAATTTTTAAATTTGTTAATTTGAACTTATGATTTTTCAATTTGTTTTGATGAAAAGAATTTAAAAATAAAAGTTAATAATTTCTTTAACAACTACAAAAGGAAAAACTTATTAACTTATTTAATTATTTGTTAATTTAAACTTATGACTTTTCAATTTTTTTTGATAAAAATAATTTTAAAATAAAATTTAATAATTTCTTTAAAATTTACAAAAGAAAAAACTTATTAACTTATTTAATTATTCATTGTATTTTAGTAATTTCTTTAAAAATTAAATAATAAATAAAACTTATTAACTATTTAATTTAACAATCTTCACTCTATTTTAATGTAAGGTATATAATTTGGTGCTGAACCAACATGCCCACTCGAGCATGGTAACATTGATATTTTATGCTGCAAATGCATTACATTGGTTCATTTGCCAAGCATTGACGTTCCCGACTTGTTCCCTAACTTCATGCGTTTTTTAATAACACCTAAGTGTGTACTAAGCACATGTATGCTCTAGAAGAGCACCACATGCACAAAGGTGATCATTGATGTTGTGCGAGGGCATGGGGCATCCTAGCTATTTGAGGCATGCTACAACGTACAATTCGATACAAGTAAGAAGCTTGTCAACTAGTCAAGTTTCAATGATTGATACGGAGTCTCAATTGGATGAGTGCGTTGCTCGGGAGCAAGTTTGGTGTAATGAAACTATTATTTGGTATTCAACTTAAACTTGAGACGCAAGTATTGAAGTGATATTAAGCTTATATATAATTTCTATAAGAAGAGTTTGTTCTTGATTGACAAAGCACAAGTCTTAAATAGAAATATTGAAAAATGAATGAATGAATTCACACTCGAATATATTCTAACTTAGTAGAATTTGATGTTGAGTCGAGAACATAACAGAAAATATATATTTATTAAGTGTAAATATTATACAATAGAAAGATGTACTTATTTCGCTCTAAGACACTTCACTCACACTTCACTATAATTCACTATCTTCAACACTTAGATGCTCACTTTGAATTTCATAAGCTACACTCAACAACTAAGGCATTATTTCTCTTTTATAGCCATCTACCTCTTTAACGGACGATTATGATTATTTTGATCCATTGGCTTTTATTCATCATCTCTAGAATAATTAACAACTTATAAGCTTCTCTAATCTTCACCTATGTTATAGAATACTCTACTTTATTTTAGGATATGATAGAATAATTTTTTTTTTCTAGAAAGTTCTGAAATCTTTCGAGCCCACTAGAATTTAAGATACTTCTAGATTATTTTGGGGTATGTTATAAAATTTTTCAATATTCTAGAATTTTGTAAAAAGTTTTTCAATTTTTTAGAATTTTTAAAAAAATTCTAAAATTTTTCATACTCTTCGTAAAATTCGCTAAATTGTTATAAGTCAAAAGGCGAATCTTAAACATTTGAATACCTCTCCGGCACAATTTCTACTGTGCTATAAAAAATTGCCCCATCACAGTTGTTATCCGCTACTGCGTGTGTTAATCATAAAGAGTAACAGCCTAATATTTGGTTAAAAATTAAATTCATTTTGAATTTTCCTAAAATTGACCGTTGTAATATCAATTTCCCTAGCTGTCCTAGAGAGATCCTAGGCTACCAATCAAAACCCACGGAAGACCAATGTTGGCCCGACCCGGCGAACTCGGGTGGGGCCAGTTCACCCAACTCAAAAGCAAGTACGGACAATGAACACGCACCCTCTCACGTGCCCTGCCTTATCTGCTGCGGCACAATTTTGAGTGCGAGTCGCCAATTAATAAGAAGCACAAATACTTCGTGAGTGAAAACCCGGAAGGGTGTCCCCCGTGTCCCCATCCTCTCTACGACGCCGTGTCCTTCCTTCCCACCGTTAATTCACGAAATCGGGAAAGAGGGAAAAAGAGCTCGAATGCTGAGAGACCCAAGCCAAAGCTAGAGAGCGAGAGAGCGAGAGAGCGAGGGAAAGTAGAGAGAGAAGGAGAGGGGCCTCTGGTCCATCCATCGTAAATTCGAAATCCGAAATCCGAAATCCGAAATCTCTCTAGGGTTTGTTCCAGAGGAAAATGGGGGAGCAGAAGAACAGGTGGAACTGGGAGGTGTCCGGTTTCGAGCCTAGGAAGTCCGCTGAGCACGATGATCACAAGCCTCCGCCTCTTCTCAGGAGGTACTCGGTCTCTTCGTCCTCATTTCTGCCGCATTCCGAGCTCTCGAAGAACTCCATGGCCTCAAAGCTCCAGAGATTGAAAGAAAATGTTAAAGTATGTTTTTTTTTTCTTTTCAGAATCTCTTTCTTTGAAAGTAGACTAAATTGTTGAAACTATTAGTTTTGATATGACCAAGATTTAGTCGTTCTTGGTTCTGTGACTAAGATTCAGTCATTATTGGTTAAGGTTTGGAGTTGTGAGCGACAATTATGTGAGTTAGTACTGTTATGATAGTTATTCGAGGCAATGCGTGTTTGGAGTCTGGGAACTTGAAATTCTCTGAAAGAAAATGTTAAAGTGTGTTTTATCTTATTTGTCAGTTTCCCTTTCTTTTGAAGTAGACTGTATTATTGAAATTATAAGTTTTGATATGACCGAGATTTAGGCATTTTTGGTTCTGTGACCAAGATTCAGTCATTATTCGTTAAGCTTTGAAGTTGTGAGCGACAATTATGGTAGTTAGTACTGTTATAATGGTTATTCGAGGCATGTTAAAGTATGTTTCATCTTATTTGTCACTATCTCTTTCTTTTGAACTAGACTGTATTATTGAAATTATAAGTTTTGATATGACCAAGATTTTGTCATTCTTGGTTCTGTGACCAAGATTCAGTCATTTGTGATTAAGATTTGGAGTTGTGAGCAACGACTACTGTTATGATGGTTATTCGAGGCAATGCCATTTTGTCGCCTTGGTACGTGAAATTCTCTGGAAGAAAATGTTCAAGCATGTTTTATCGTATATGTCAGTATCTCTTTCTTTTGAAGTAGACTGTATTATTGAAATTGTAAGCTCTGATATGACCAAGATTTAGGCATTCTTGACTTGGTTCTGTGACCAAGATTCAGTCATTATTGGTTAAGGTTTGGAGTTGTGAGCGACAATTATGGTGGGTAGTACTGTTATGATGTTTATTCGCCGCAATGCCTGTTTGTAGTCTTGGAACGTGAAATTCTTGGATATCTTCATGGGAGTCTATTGATAAAGATTTAAATGACAATCATAGCTTGTCTACGTGGCTTCAATGCCAATTGTAAATGTATGCATATGAATGTATATATGCTTGAATACAATGTTTACGCTAGGGTCTGTCAGCGCTAGTGTTGGATGGAACAGGGTCCATGGCTTAGGGTTAGGTTTAGGAGTTTATGAGGCTGGTTGATGGTGGCTGGTGGCTGGAATGAGGCTAAGGTTTCGTGGAGGCTAGGGTTTCATGATGGCTCTGATACCATGTTATGAGAAAGAGAATAATGGAAAGCCGTGCCTAAAAGGATAGACAAGACTCTTATTTATAATAAAAGTAGGCAACGCCACTACATCCATACACGCACACACAGTAGATCCTTCCTTCATGGTGGAGGAAGAGGTTTATATGGTGCAACCACCCGGATTTATTGCTCAGGGGGGTCCCCTAGTCATGTATGTCGATTAAAGCGCTCCTTATATGGGTTGAAGCAGTCTCCTAGGGCTTGGTTTGGCCGTTTCAGTTCTGTGGTACAAGAGTTTGGTCTTCAGCAATCTGCAAAGAATCATACTGTATTTTTTCGTCATACCTCAGCGGGATGCATATTACTCGTCGTTTATGTGGATGACATTGTTATTACTGATAGTGACAGTGGAGGAATTGCTGCGCTTAAATCGTTCATGGGCACCAAGTTTCAGACGAAAGATCTTGGTGAACTTCAATATTTCCTAGGCATTGAAGTAACCAGGAATAAGAAAGGTGTGCTCATTTCTCAGCGGAAG
>JAULJZ010106374.1:0-11701 GCA_032270985.1 Heliamphora pulchella | reverse complement strand
CCTAATAAATAAATAAATAAAAATTATTCAATCACTTAGCTACAGATATCGAATGAATCTAAATTTTCACATGCTAAACAAACTCGACGAGTTCTACATAATGAACGGATTTGATCATAAAAATTTGTTCGAAAATGTAACGGTTGGATGCAATTGGGTGCAATTAATGTTAAAAATTAAATCTCATGGGAGGTTAGTGTAATTTCAGAAACTACAGGGGAGATCCCTGTAATAAACTTAAATTTCAGGAGAGGTAAGTGTAATTATCCCTTTTTATTTTAAACAATAATGGAGAAACACTTCAAAAAAGTCATAGTTAGATATGCCTTAATCTAAAAAAAGATAATGGCAATTAATTCTTAAAACTTAGCTTTAATTACAGTTAGAAATTCCTTAATCTAAATTTATAAATGAGAATTGGTTCTCAAAATCTAGCTTTAGGCTAGGTTTTTGTTTTTTTTTTAATTTTAAGCCAAATAAGTACAAAGCTCGTTTGGTTAAAATGTGTCTTTAAACTAGTAGTATAAAGATGAAAGATGGCTTTTTCAACGTTGACTTTTTGGGATGTTAAGTAAAACGATCAAAAATGGACTTTTTAGACACTAACCAAATGAAGCCAAAGTTAAAAAAACAATTAGTGCCCTTTTGGATTAAATTCTTAACTCTTCCACTAATAACCGGTATGGAACGAGTCAATCAAGTAATTGGGAAGGTCTCGATATCATGGAATTAATTATCACAATTGTGGTCAATGTCACTAGTAAGCTATCAATACTCAAATAGTATTGGTCAATACAAAAACACATTTGATAATTGTTGGATAACTTGATATACCTTATTAAGTCTATTTCCTAACAGCTTAACCTTTTGGAACAATTAATGACTTAAGCATAGTATGAAAATTCTGGTTCCACGAGGTCTTTGGTTCAAATTCCGCGATATGTACTTGTGTCCTTGTTATATTTGTTAGTGTACACAATATTCTGTGTGTTGATACACTTGTTCAGTTCAATTTATTCACCTCTCTACGTGCGAGCCAAGTCACACGTAAGAGAGAGTGTTGGATAGTTTGATATATATTGTTTGGCTCATTTCCTAACAATTTAAACTTTGAAACAATTGGTGACTTAACAATAACTAAAATCATGACATTTTCACTTTTCACCCTCAAGTCCCAAAAAAACTAGCAAATGCACAGTTTTTCATCCTTTTGCCACATTTTAATTGTGTAATATTTTTAATTAATTATCTTTCTTTACACCATGCACTCAATTTTCCAACCAACATCATACATCATTGGTCTTTTCACAGGTTTCAATAAATAGAATGCAACTCAAATAAACACAACAAAAAAATTTAAGACAATTAAGCATCCATTTAGGAAGGTGTAATATTGTACACTAAAGAGGTGGCAAAAAGGATGATCTTTATTGTACACTAAAGATGTGGCAAGATTTAAGACAATTATGGACTCACGAACTCCTAATTTAAAACTTAAGCTTTGGTTTTTATTTGACCTTCATATTGTTTTTATGATTAAAAATAATATGAAAAACTGACAAAACACATACAAAACCAGTAATCATGTATATATTATTTATGTAATTTGATATAGTGTAATATCCTACCTTCGACAAATAGAATTAGATATTCTATCTCAAAAAGGCTCAAAATTTAGTAAAGTAGGCTAAAAGGGTAAAAATTAACTTATAAATAGATTTCCAAGTTTTGAGAAGACTAGGGAAAATGAATGACATGAAGTTTAAAGTGTAATGGCCATTAACCATCATAAAGAGTATGATAGCTAATCCAAAAAAAAGTCAAAATTTTTTGTTCCGTGGATTGATAAGCTCATACCACAAATGGCGCTTATTAGTACCATTGTGAAATAATGTCTCTCCTTTTTATAGGTAAAAGGAACCATATAAATAAGGCATAAACAGAACGCCACCGGTATAAAAAAAAAATAGCCATCGGCAAAAAGGTTCTGTACACTTCCCTGTGCATCAAAACACTCCACGAAGTCTAAAAATTAGGCAAGAGAAGGATTACGAAACAATGTCACACAATATTAATTAATATTTAAAACTAAGGCACAACTAACCATAAAAATATATTTGAAGCATAGTGCATCGCTGAAACAAAAGCCACTTAATTGACTCTAAATTCATTAATTAACTCGTTAGCTAATGCAGCTTTCTCGATTGATTTCAATATGGGAGTACTATCCATCATACGTACTATAATTTTGCCCAATTCATTGCATGACCACTAATAAGTTAGACCTACACAGTCTGTAGCTCAATTGTGTAATTGGAAGTTGCCAACATCATCTCAGGTCCAAAAACTATCCTTTATCAACATTTTAGGTCTCTATGTCAATAAATAAGTTTGGAAGTTATAAGAGAATGATGGGGCAAAAATGGACATTATTGACTTATACACTGTTTGTCGGTGTTGGGAAGGCATTCATGAGCCATTAGAGTAAAAAATTATCCATAGTTGTGGGTTTGATTAACAATATATAATTGGAGAAGTTTAGGTTCCCATCTCCCTTATTCATGCTCTTCTTTTCCTTTTCAATTCTTTCTCCATGTGCATCTTTATTTAGATTTGAATCTACATTGCATTTGCATAAATATTAGTATGCTTAAGAGGAAAGAATAATAAAGAACAAACAACAATAAAGAAACAACAACAATAAACGCATTCATAACCAAGTAACAAAATTTCATTTCGTTGCCATCAAAATGGTTGAAATGTTTTGTTTCCTAGGAAACCAAAACAAAACATCAGTGGATTATCAAAATTCTAATGTTTCCACTGAAACACACCGAAACAATGACTTATTTTGATGTTTATTAAGAGAGTGGATTATCAAAATTCTAATGTTTCCACTGAAACACACCGAAACAATGACTTATTTTGATGTTTATTAAGAGAGATCTTTGATGACGCAAAAAAAAAAAAAAACCTATACTCATTAGGAATTTGAGAAATTAAGTAGAGAAATAGCAAGAAGAGAATAAAAAAAAATCATGATTAAATTACTTATTCTTTTTCTTTATTACCGCAAATTACTCTTTTTAAAAAGATTGTTAACAATATTTTTTGTTTCCTTATAATCTCAACCACTATTACTATAATTTTTAGGGTATGTTGCTTTAAATCATTGCTTGCTTTAGTTCTTCAATTGATAAATTTTAGGACAAATGATGTGACTTTGGCTAATTAGTACTTTAGCTTAAAAATAATTATTATTTTATAAATATTTTAAAAAATTGAAACCAAAAGTTTTTTAAAAAAAATACAAATCAAGCACATTTTTGGGACTTTTTTCAAAATCTGTTCAAAAAAAAATATCTTAATTTTTTCACTTCAAAAAGCACAAACGAGCATACTCTTATTTTTAGTTGCTTTTTAATCCCTACATGATTGTGTATAAATTATATATTTTGACATTTGTTTTTATTTTCTAAAGCATTTGGTATTATCACTAATTAAATTCTAGTGTTGTTTTTTGTACAACCCAATGCCCTAAAATGAACATATAGACTCTAAACATGTCAAATTATTGATTTACCGACCTTAGAAATGCATGTAAATACCCTTTACTTTATGTTTCCAAAGGTTCTCATGTTCCTAATTTTTCTTGATTTCCATCATGTTTCCAAAACTTTTTTGAATCAGTTCAGCTTTCGAGCCGACCAAAACAATAGTTTGATCCTTGGCCCAATGCAACACTTTACACATCTATAATGCATTCTTCAAGACAATGAAAATGCTAGCGTTCCTACTTTTCATTTATACAAATCCCCCTAAAGATCTAGTTCTTCCATTCATATGTTGTCTACTATCATTATAACTTACAATCATAGTTGTCAAACCGTGAATTGAGTCATGAATCGAAATCTTTAACTTTACAAATCCTGAATCGAATCGAATAAAAAATTGTAAGATTTGCCATAAACTATAAATATAATGTTATACACTTCATAGGTATGAAGTAAAATAAATATACCTAATATTGACACACTCATACAATAAGAATATGATTACATAATTTAATTAGAAAGATATTTACCTTTATCACAAGAGATTTTGGCTCAAATCTTACCGATTATAAGATTTCTTAAAAATCATAGTATATTATTTTTTGAAATTCATAAAATGGACCAAAAAGTATCCAAGAGAATAAAATAACAGGAGAGGGAGAGAGAGAGAGATTGAGATTGAGTGAAAACCCTTTATACTACATATAAGACTTTCAAACATGTCTTGTGTGCTTATAGCTAATAAAAAATATTGTGTAATTATTGAGTCTACCTGATCTAATACATATCATATTAAATTATGAATGTTTTTACCAAAATAAAATATAAATTTATTGTAAGTGTTATTGTTATCTTTTAAATACTTGAAAAATTATATTTTGACATTTTAACATAAATCGGATTGCCTTATTCTTATTATATTCTCTAATTACCATATAAGCAATAAATTATGCATGATTATATTTTATTTTTAAAATAAACACACTAAGTTGTATTATAGTATTTTCAAAGTAAAACGAAAGTGGTAAGTAGAAGTTCAAGACTTATTCGATATAATAATTTTTAGAATCACATGAATTGTAAGTAATGAATTGACTTATAAATCAAACCATAAATCGTAAGATTCATCACGATTCTATAAGAAAATAGATTCACTCATAAATTCCTATCAGTTCACCAAAATAAAATATAAATTTATTGTAAGTGTTATTGTCATCTTTTAAATACTTGAAAATTTATATTTTGACATTTTCACATAAATCGGATTGCCTTATTCTTATTATATTCTCTAATTACCATATAAGCAATAAATTATGCATGATTATATTTTATTTTTAAAATAAACACGCTAAATTTTATTATAGTATTTTCAAAGTAAAACGAAAGTGGTAAGTAGAAGTTCAAGACTTGTTGGATATAATAATTTTTAAAATCACATGAATTGTAAATAATGAATCGACTTATGAATCAAACCATGAATCGTAAGATTCATCACTATTCTATAAGAAAATAGATTCACTTATATATTCGTATCAGTTCACACATGAATCGTGAATCGAATTGTAAATTGAATCGTGAATCATAAGATTCTGATAACTTTCTTACAATAATATTACTATAGTGACAACTATCGTGACCCACACAAGGTAGCACTTCATGGCCACATTTCCAATTGACTGCTATGCATCTACAAATTTTTACATTTTACGAGAACCAGCTAGCTTTGAGTTTGGGAGGCCTTAAGCCCTTAACCCTTGTGATAACCTATCCTTTGACTTTTCCAAATTCCAATTAAAGCCATCCACGTCCTAGGAATAAGGCAAGGTATTGCAAATCCTTGATCCCTAATGCAAATTGGATGCCGCACATCACTCACATAACCAACAAGCTTTGAATTTTAGTGGGAAGTTATCCCTTAACATCAGTCATTCATTTGACATCCACTGAGTTTCAACAGGCTAGCAAGGTAGCATCTTGTATATTTCTTTTACTCAATTTAAATCAATATCGATTCTTCATAGTTATATTTTCCACCTTAAAAGTAATAATACCTAATTTATTGAAAACATAAATAATTAATATTACTTCCCTCTAACAACTTCAAGGTTCTAGATGAGTTAATGGTCCACAATTTAACACGGTACTAGAGTTCAAACACCGTCCACCAAATAATTACTATACTTGCACATATTTGGTTTGCTTATGGAGAAAAGCACAGACACGTGACGGGATTTGATGAGAATATAAATAACAAAGTTACTCCCTCTCTTAGACAGCTAAAATTTCTTGGTGAGTTCAAAAGAGTTCTATAATTTCTAGCCTAGCTTCAAAGAGATATAGCTATCTATTTATATTAATAATGTAGAATTACAGAAAAGGGAAAAAATAAATTTTAAAATTAAGCTGCAATCAAAGAGATCCTAATTTCCTATTGAATTCAATACTCCCCTTAAAGCTGGAGCAAAGGCGTCACTCATACCCAGCTTGACAATTGATAACTTGAGCAAAGAAGTTCCCACAGACCTGTGAACATATCCGCAGTCTAATCGGATGAAAAGACAAAGGAGAAAGTCAAAGTGCCTGCTAGAACTTTTTTCCGAATAAAGTGAATGTTCAGCTCTATATGCTTAGTCCGTTCATGAAAAACTGAATCAAAAGCAAGCATAATGACAGATTTGTTGTCCCAAAATAATCGAGATGATTCTTTTTCCTCAAAACCTAGCTTGGTAAGAAGAGATCGACAGCAAAGTATTTCACAAATTCTAAACCCTAACCCAAATACTTGGCCTCAATCGAATATCTTAAGACAACTGTCTGCTTCTTCTTTTTTCATGATATAAGATGATGGCGATAGAAAATACAAAAGCCAGATGTGAATCATTGGTAAGTTTTAGACTCAAATCAATTAGGGTCGGTTACATGAATATTTTTACGCCATTCTACTCTGTTAAGAGCCATATCTTCAGTTAGTTTTAATAGGTTCATATCTTTTCTTAATACAGCATCCCATGTCAATTTATGTCTACCCCTCCCCCTTGTGTTTTTATTATTCATGATCTTATCGCTTTTTCTAACTATTGCATCAACTGGTCTATGTTGTATGTGTCCAAACCACCTTAATCTATTTTCTCTCAACTTATCTTTAATTGGTGCAACCCCTACCATGTCTTTTATTAATATAGCATCCCATATCAATTTAGGTCTACCCCTCTCCCTTGTGTTTTCATTGCTCATGATCTCGTCGCTTTTTCTAACTACTGCATCAACTGCTATACGTTGTATGTGTCCAAACCACCTTAATGTATTTTCTCTCAACTTGTCCTTAATTGGTATAACCCCTACCATTTCACGAATTTTTTCATTCATAATTTTATTTTTTCTCGTCTTACCACACATTCACCTTAACATTCGCATATCCGCAACACTCGTCTTATTTATGCGATCTTTTTTAGCAGTCCAACATTCTGTCCCATATAAAATCGCTAGTCTAATAGCTATCATATAAGATTTTTCTTTAAACCTTGTAGCTATCCGTCGATCACATAAAACTCCGAAAGCACTCCTCCACTTGAGCCAACCAACTTTAATTCTATGAGTTACATCATTTGCAACATCTTCATCTTTGTTAATAATCGAACCTAGATAACGAAAATATTTTCTAAGGTATCTCTTAGCTATGAGTATTTACTTTTCACCATTTATACTCTTATTACTGCTAAAATTGTATTTCATATATTCAGTTTTGATTCTATTTATTCGAAACTCTTTTGATTCCAAAGCTTCCCTCCATATTTCTAGCTTAGCGTTAACTCCACTCGTAGTCTCATCCACTAAGACAATATCATCACCAAACAACATACATCATGGAATCTCATCCTGAATATGTTTAGTCAATTCATCCATGAGCACTACTACCGAAAAATTCCGGTAGCCTCAAACATGTATGAATAGCAAAAGAAAGGAGTTACCACATAAGTAAATCAGAAACGAGGGGTTGATCGAACCAAAGAGGTGAGGTCGACAACAAAAGGTCGATGTCGTAAACAAGGGGTTGATAACCAGGGGCATCAATAGCGAGTAGGAGAGAACTAAGAGGGGAAAAAACCAAGAAAGGCAAATTGGCGAGAGGCTGGTCAAACCAAGAGATGATGGTCGGACCAAGAGAGGATGGTCAGCGAGGCACTTAGCGTTGAAAGGATGCGAACCAGAACGGAAAGGCCACGATGATGGTCGTCAACGGTGAAGGGATCGTTGACTACAAGGGAAGTCGATGGCGTGTGGTGGCAGGGGTGACGAGATTAGGGTTTTGGTGACCGCTAAGAGCGGTGGGATTAGGGTTTGGGGTTTTTTTGTTGATTTTAGCTCTGATACCAAAAATAGTTCTATAATTTCTAGTTTACCTTTAAAAAGGTATAAATATCTATTTATATTAATAATGTAGAGTTACAGGAAAGGAAGAAAATAAATTCTCAAATCAAGCCATAATCAAAGAGATCCTAAGTTCATAAATGTGTTGATTCCAATGATTTGGTAGTCAATAATTTAACAAATTTGGAATGGATGCCATAAATTCCTTTCCCATGTTCAAGTCCATGCTTCACGCCATCAAGTGATCATAAAATTCGCCATCAACTGATCATAAAATATGAATTATATGCTTTGAGTTAAAAATTCTCTAAATTTATTTGTGAATGAAACAAGGAAATGATAAAAGTTGGGTATCACAGAAAATAGGTACCAAGAGGTATTTATACGATTTTAAGATGGCAAAGATTAAGTTGCTTGGTTTAAATTTGGAGACAATTTTCAACTATCATACTTTCTTGTTACATAGAATTTCATATAAAGTGATTTTATATCTTCATACATGGTTTTTAAGTTATATGGTCGAGGAGTTAGGAAGAATACTATCAGGGTCATGAACGCCTTCTTTCCTCTTAAATGCTTCAAGGGGGTGATGACCTTAGAGTTCTATTTAGGGATGATTCCTACTGAGGATAGAGGCTTTTAAGTGAAGCCTCTCCAAATATTTTGAGGATGTGATTAATCAGGAGGACTTAATACTGAAGTTTTAGACTCTTTTCCACGGGTGTGCTGTTTTCGAAGAGCTTAGTTTAATTCTCTGAGATTAATTCTCAAGATACTTCAAGATAAGGATGTCCAAGTAGGGTGGAGCATGGTTGTTAGAATTGTACGATTCACGATTCGTTTCATACAATTTGATACGAGTTTTGAACTACATGATACGAATCGTTAAATAGAAATGATACAATCTTGGGATTGCTGAATTGCCATAAAATAGTCTGAACTTGTTGATCTACATCTAAAAAGCATCAATCAGTCATCCACGCAAACGAAGAAGGAAATATCGCAGAAGACTAAGCGCTTACCTGCGGAGGAGTCAAGGTATCAAACTCCTGTAATAAAAAACAGCCCCTAGTGGTGCATATCGTGGTCCCAGAAGCAGTACGACCACCTCATCCATCGTAAAATCACTATAGGATAAACTTAATCACTCTCGTCCTATATTAATATGTACTTGTGGTGCAGTGAAATCTTTGAATGACTATGCTGCAAGATCAGATTATGAACTTTCTAATGGGATTCAATGATTCACACGTAGCTGTACGCGATTAGATCCTTTTGATGGATCAGGTTTCTCTCTTGTCTTGCAAAAAGAAGGTCAAGGAGAAGCGGCTACAAGGAAGCCCTCACAACTACTCGATTTGGCTGTTTTTATGGCCAAGAGTGGAATGAAGACTAATATAAAATCTGCGAAAAGCATTTACATTTTCAAAAGAAAAAGGAACCACTCAAAAGTGATCGACCCACGTGACCACTGCAGATGGATCAGCCACACAAAAGAAAAACTTTAGAAGATTCGTGCTTATCCTCCTGGTCATCGTTTACTTTAGGAGGAAGTCAGTCTGCAGCTTCTCAAGTAACCTCTTCAAGTGAAGTGAGAAAGACGTCTCCAACCTCAATTCCCATTTACACAAGCACAATGCAAGCTGCTCTTTGATTAGCTTAAGAGTTCTCATTCCCTTGCTAATCAAACATGTTTTTCATAGCCCAGCACCGCATTTGAAAACACTAGCTGCCAAACTGCTTTTTCAATGACATTGAAGCATTTTTGCCTCACAGAGTGATTTATGATATCAGAAATAGTGGCATATTCACGTCTCATCAGGAGGACAGAATGATATGGAAAAACAATAGTAGTGGGTCATTTTGTCTCAAAGCTGTTGGGAATCGGTTGGGAACCGATAAGAAATCGAACATGCATTCAAGCTTGGACTCAATTTGTCAGAGATAAAACCATTCCTACAATAATTAGCATTTTTGTGTGAAATCTCTTATTTGACTTTGTTACAGAGATTTCAAAATAAGTTAAGGGAGGGCGATAAAATTTAGACGAAAGATATCGGATTAGCAAGCAAATGCATGTGCCAACCGCCTGTTATCCCAAAAAGTAGAATCGCCAACCAACAGGAGGCAACGATAAGTATGGCAATCTAACTGCTGGGAGAACAGTTAGTGTACCAACAACTGAGGAAAGCGGTCCAGGTATCATAAAAGATGGGTAATCTAATGAATGCTCGAGTGCTATGACACTTGATTAAACGACTATTATATGAGGATGCGATCACAGTCCATGTGTAAACGCAATCTCATTCTCAACTTCCTATGCCCCACGAGGTTTGCTTGGCATAAACCTTCTCATAACTAAAGTATTTACCCAATATTTATAGCGAAACCATCAAAATTCCATCTGCTCACGATACATAGAGTCGACCGCCGGCTGGCTTCCAACCGGGATAGAAAGTTAGAAGTCAAAAGCCATCTTGACTCTAATGCATATTCTACTAAGCTACCTTCAAAAGAGCTACTAGCTACTACAGGGGAGTAAGGACTTGCCTTGAAGGATGTTCTTCTGTTTATATGTTAACTTGAAGGTTATGATGATCTGTCTCGGTGGCATATTCACCAAATGCGGGTCAGGTTTTCAAACGCCTGTGATTATGATTATAAGGGTGGTTTACACGAAATGCGTGAATATGCAAATCTTGTCAAAGGAGAAGGAAAAAGAGCCATAGAAGCGATCTATTAAGATCGAGATAGAAAACTCATCAAACCCTTACTTTTGTGTGCCAGCACCAGATCACAACGTAGAAGGCAGGGCAAATCAAGCTGAATCTTGAGTCAAATCTGAGACATAGGCAGAAGACGATCCATCATCTAGGAGTGGGTCCCCTTTTCCCCCAACCAACTAGGGGCAAGCACCTACTCCTAACAAAATGAAAAGTTACGAGCTCCACAACAAAAGCGAAACGAGTCGCACTAGTTGCGCACATCTATTTTTTGCGCCCATTATTGGGAATTCAAGTTTCGCTTGCAACATTTATTGCTTGTTGTTTTCGAGCCCTAAGGCATGGTGCAATCTTATCCATTCTTTAAAAAATGTCCAGTGAGCTTATGCTTAGTCATCAAGATGATGCTTAACGTTGTTATTTTGGATAATTTCACTATAGGTTAGTCCTTCATTTTTTTAGCCCTTAAACTTTACACTTTGAAGTTCTAAATTTTCTTTTTGTATGAAATTTATATATAAATCTCTCTCTATATATATATATATATATATATATAGCCACATATAAGAATTTAAATAATAACAAAGTATGTGTACAATTCATTCACAAAAATTACAAGTGTAGAACCATTGTTATTATTTTTATGGGTAAGTGTTAGTAACTTATTATTATTATATTACTATTATGTTATTATTATCCGGCGTGTGTAGGTGTATGATTATAATAGTGTTCTCTAAATTGATTATAAATAAGAACTCGCCTACCCATTAGGGTACGACTTTCTATTATTCTTAACATGGTCTCAGAGCCACCGTAAAACCCTAACCTCCACGAAACCCTAACCCTAGCCTCCCTCTTCCAGCCACAGCCACCAGCCACCAGTCACACCACAACCCACAACCACCAGCCACCCACAGTCACCAGCCACGCCACAGTCACCAGTCACCAGCCACGCCAACAACAGCCACCAGCCACGCCAAACAGCCACCAGCCATGCCAACAACAGTCACCAGCCACGAAACTGAACCAGGCCGAAACCCTAGCCACTGTCCTCAT
>JAULJZ010106363.1:0-11701 GCA_032270985.1 Heliamphora pulchella | reverse complement strand
CTTTCATTTTCTTTTAGTTAAGTCTCTTTTCTTTTAATAGCATTCCATTTCATTTTCTTTTCTTTTCTTCAATATTAATGTTTCGTTTAGTTTATTGTAATTTCCTTTTAATGTACCATTTTTTTCTTTTTTCTTTTTTTTCTTACAATATTAGGTCAATGTTCTTTTATTAGCAATGTTTTAATATTCAAGCTTTCATTTTTCATTCTCATTTTCTTTTAATAATAGTATAGTTTATTATTAGTTTTAATCTCTTTATAAAATTTCGTTTAGCATTTCTTTAGTATTCATTTTTCTTACAAAACTCAATTTTTTTTCTATGATTACATTTTCTTTTCATAGCACCTACTTTTTTTTATCTTTTATTTTGAGACTCAAAAATCACAAAAAAAACTTTCAAGCTATCCCCTCCCTTTTAATAAGATTAAAACTCTTTTATTCATTTCTTTTCTTTCCTTTTTCTTTTATTCCCTTTTAAAATATAAAATGTGAATAGTAAGATTTTCTTATTAATAACATTTTCTAATATTTTTATATTTCTTTCTTTTGTCAAACTCCTTTTCTTTTCTTTTGAAATCTTAAATTCTATTTTGTTACAAAACTCTTCTTTTTTTTTCTTTGTTAGTAGGTTTTCTTTTAATGTAGATTTTTTTTTTCATGCATTTCTCATTGCTACCTAATTTGCTCTGATAACATATGTGTTTTGATTATTTTCTTCAAAATCATGCCTAGAATAGATTAACTTATTTTTGTTTGCAATCTATGTTTAGGTAATTTTAGCAACTTTAGCACATATTTTTTTTTATTATTCTTTAAACTAAATCATGCTAGCTTAGGTTGTTTAAACAATATTACATGTGGGTATGTGTACCATGTATTCTTTAGTTAGAAATTGCATATCATAGGATTTAAGATTTTACCATTTTATTTGTTTTGATTTAGAGTGCTATGTATATATATTATGTATTTTTTATAGTTGATTTTAGATGTTCTCTTTTTGCCTATATTTTTTTTATTTACATGCATTTGAGAAATCATATTAGAGAACCAATGATAATTAGTAGAGGCCAACCTAACAGTTGGGTGAACGGGGTGCCTAACACCTTTCCTGATTTGTACCTTAGCCTCCGAACCCTCTTTCTCTGGTTAACGTTTTAAAGATCAGTAGTCAATTTTATTTTTCTTAATTTTTCTCAAAAACTAAGTGGCGACACTATTTTCAACAAAAAGGGATTTTCAAAATTCGATTTTCAAGGTGTTAAAAGATTTTTTTAAATATTCTTTGAATTCCTTATTTTTGAACATTTTTCAAAATGTCCCCTAAATCCCAAAGCCACATTGGTGGTTCAACATAATTTCATTGGTTTGAAGGTTTTGATGATTGTGTTCAAATACCGAGCTCGGATTATTTTTTTGAGGATCGTACTGAAGCACCAATCCAACTGTTTTCATCATCGGATTCACCTAAAATTAGACGGGGTCAAATTGGTGTGTCTACACTATGTTATTAAATAAGACTTGGGATCTGGTTTAGTTGTCCAAAGGTAAGGTAGCACTGTAGAACAAGTGGGTCTACAAGATGAAAGAAGAAGATGATGGAAGCAAGCGGTACAAAGCCAGGTTGGTGGTCAAGGGTTTTCAACAGAAGCCGGGAATTAACTACACGGAGATATTTTTACCAGTCGTGAAGATATCCACCATCAGGACAATTCTGAGTATTATAGCCATAGAAGACTTACATTTGGAGCAGTTAGATGTCAAGATAGTATCCCTTCACAGTGACCTGGAGGAGAAAATCTACACGCGGCAGCCACAGAGGTACTTGATTAAGGAAAAGGAGGAAATACAGACTAAAAAAGAGCTTGTATGGGTTAAAACAAGCACCCAAGCAATGGGATAAGCAGTTTGATATCTTTATGCCAGATACAAGATTCAGCATATGTCATGGTGACCATTGTTGCTATATCAAGAGGTTTACCAACTTGTGTGTGATTCTCCTACTATATGTAGATGATACGCTGATTACAGGATCTAGCATGGATGAGATCTCAAATCTCAAGGCACAGTTGTCTTTGGAATTTACTATAAAAGATTTGAAAGAAGCCATACAGATACTCGGGATGAGAATTAGCAGGGACAGGAAGAGTCGAAAGTTGGAACTTTCGCAGTCAAAGTATGTTGAAAAGGTCCTGCAATGTTTCAACATGAAATGTGCTAAGCCAGTTAGCACGCATTTGAGAAGTCACTTTAGACTTTCAAAGGAACAAGGAGCTGTCACAAAAGAAGAAAGGAACTACATGGCAAAGGTACTATATGCGTTAGCCATAGGTTGTTTGATATATGCCATGACCTGCACGAGACCGGACATCACCTATACAGTTGGAGTTGTGAGCAGGTTCATGTTAAATCTAAGCGAAGAGCATTGAGAAGCAATTAAGTGGATTCTAAGGTATCTAAAAGGCACCACTGAGTGTGCTTTATGTTACGAGGGCTCAGGGATTCAGCTAAAAAAGTTTGTGTATTCAGACCTAGCTGGGGACATCGACATCAGAAAGAGTATAACGGGATATGTGTTTACCCCAGGTAGTGCAGCGGTAAGCTAGGTTTCCAGGTTGCAGAAGATAGTGACAATCTCTACCACTAAGACAGAATATGTTGTAGCCACTGAAATGTGTAAAGAGTTGATTTGGCTAAAGGATTTTTTGAAAGAATTGAAAAGAGGTCAGGACAAGTGTCAATTGTATAGCGATAGTTAGAGTGCTATACACTTGGCAAAGAACTCTACATTTCATTCAAAGACCAAGCATATCGATATAAAGTACCATGGTCTCAACTGGAAGAGGGGTAGTTCAATCTGGATAAGGTTCATACAAATGAAAATTCTACAGATACGTTCACTAAGGTTGTGATAGTGGAGAAGCTGAGGGATAGTTTATTTTTTGTTGGTCTTCGGGTTTAGAAGACAAGGGGTTGGCTCACATGGGATTCGGTTGACTAGTGTTCAGAGGTGACAGAGGTCTAGTTTTTGGGTTGTAAAAGGCATGAAGTGGATTTATTTCAAGTATGAGATTGTTGGAGGTGAAGGAAATCCCCTTGTAGGGACAGACCGATCGATCGATGGTGAGACTGATCAATCGGTCAAATGAAGCTCAGAATATCTCAATCTGTCTACAATAGAAACTAAGAGTCAGGGTTGACCGATCGATTGGTCCTGAGATCGATCAATCGGTCAGTCTGTACGAGAATAGTGTTTTAAATAACGCGTAGGGTTTGCACCGTTATGGGGAATTATTATTTTTCTGAGTTCTTTTCTTCTCTCTGAAGCTCTTAAACGCTTGTAACATGGTCTATATTGATTATAATGAAAGTGTGAGCCCGTTGACGTAGGAACCATCGCCAAACCACGTAAAACTCGTGTGTGCCTCTTGGTTGATGTTTGTTCTCATTCTTGTTTGTGGTTTGATTGAGTTCTTCAATGACGTGACTTGTGGGTTGGATCTCGTTGAAGTTTTGACTCAAATCCACAACATTGGATTCATTAATGCTTTATTTAAATGTTTTAAAATAAGATGGACTAATAGTTCTTTTAAGCCATGTTTGATAAGGGTTTTGGGCTTATGAATTGGCTTAGTATGACTGGGGCCTTATTAAAGAGGTGCTTATTTTTCATATTTTGGGCTGGACTCCTAGTGATGATGGATTAACAATCTGGTAATTAGGTCTCATTACCAAACCCATAAGAGGGGTAGCTTTCAGTGTTTAGTAGGCAAAAAGTTAGCTAATTGGGACTTATTACTACTTCTTGCGAAGTTTTCTTATAACAGTTTCGTTAATAGGTCTACGAGTAAGAGCCTTTTTGAAGTTGTTCATGGTTTAATGCCTCGCCAACCACTTGAACTGATCCCTCTGCCATTGGATTCCCATCCTTCTAAATCAGCTGAGTCTTTTGCCTAACACATTCGTGACCTACATGCTGATATGCAACGCAAGATTGCTCTAAGTAATGACACTTATAAACTTGCTGCTGATGCTCACCATAGACATCAAGAGTTCAATGCTGGTGACTATATTATAGTGCGTGTGCATCCCGAACGTTACCCTAAGAACTCTTTTAAGAAATTGTATGCCCGAGCCATTGGACCTCATCTCATTATTCGTCGTTTGAGACCTAATGCATATTTACTTGACTTACCATCTACTATGAACATTAGTCATATTTTCAATGTGGAGGACTTGCTCTGTTACCGAGGCACACTTGAGCCTCCCATAGTTCATGTAGGTATCTCAACACAGGGAGCCACTACACCTCAAGCACCAGTGCCTCCTCGCTTAAATTCGCAACCAGATTAGGTTGATGAAATCCTAGATGACGAGATTATTTGATCTTTCTGTGGTGGTTACCAACATTATCTTGTCACATGGAAAGGTTGCCTACTCTCTGATGCTACTTGGATTACAGATGGGGAGCTGTGGCGCCTCGTACTAGATCTTTTAGAGCAGATTCACAGTCACCATTCCTTGGAGTCGAGTTCTTTTCCGCTAGGGAGAAATGATAGAGATCACACGAGGACTAAAATTCAGCACGCATATGTCAAACGGGGCTGAAGGACGAATTGATTTATTTGACTTGCTTTAATTAGAGAATTGATTTATTTGGCTTGCATTAATTAGACCGATTGTCAAACTTTATTTATGGATATTTTTTTTGGGGGGATTTGATTAGCTTTCTATTTACGATTTTTTTCAGCCTATAAATATGAGGCCTAATAATGTAGTGAGCATGTTTTGAATGAATGAGAATTGAGTTTTTTTGAATTTAAATTGTTAATTTTCTGTTATTTAGTTTTAGTTTTTTTTATTTCGCAGGCCGTCCAGCATCACCGCATCGTACAAAAGGTGAAGTTCAGGCTTATGAACTTTTCAATCTTAATTTTTTCTTATTCTGCCATGTTACGTTCTTCAACCTCTAATCCTAGAGCTCTAATACCGGTTCTTAATGGTTTAATCACAATAATTCCAACAAGTCACACAAATCACGCAAGAAAAGAAATGAGAAAGAAAACAACCACAAGATTAGGACACAAAAATTTTACTTAGTTCAGCAAGCAGTGTCTACATTCACGGGTTCACAATTTTTTACTATTTCTTTGAAAGAATATAAAAATAATATTTGGGGCTAAAGCTATAAGAAAAAACAAATTAGAATGCTCGACCAACTGCAACCCTAGTAGGTTAAATAATATTGTCTCACTTTTTTCAATAAAACGTTCACTAAAGATAAATATAATCAAAATAAAATAAGAAACTAATTAATTATCCCAAACGAGACTATATGACCTCATCTTTAGCATTGTGCACTGTAGGAGTGTGCAAACAACCCGCCAACCCAACCAGATCCAACCCATGCTGGTTATGTGAGTGCGTGGTTAGGTTGGGTAAGTTAAGTACAAAAAATAAGTAGGGTGGATTGATTGTGGGTTATATTTATTCAATCAGCCATCAACCCTGTGACGCACCGTCCTCCGGGTACGTCGGGATATACATAAATATAAATTAAAAAAAATATTCTAACCATTCATTCATATTTACGTATCATAAATATTACATCATTAAGAATTCTGAACTGTTTCAAATACATAGCGATTACAGTTTCACTAAAAATTCAGCAAAAAGTACACTGGCCCATGGAAACTGAACAAAAACAAAAAAAAAAGAACAATACACAAAATGGTGAACACTACGTCTTTCAGCTAGTATTGTCAGGGTTTGCTGGCTCCTGCCACTCACCTTGTTCTTCAAAATCTTTCTCTTCACCGGGGGTGACTTCCTCGAAGAATTCCTCCTCCTTACCTGTGGCACTAATGCCATGAGTCAGAGCCCAGAAGAAAAATACTCTATCCTTCTAACTAATCTCCCGGCACAAAATTTACCACAACACATATCATATAACACCAAATATAGTTTAAAGTTAAGGAGATAGACAAATTCATAACAGGATAGCATATGAGTCAATAAACATACAAGTATGAAATACCGTGTATGCAATGCAATTTCTCAACCCGATAAGTACCCAGATCATAACAAGAATTCCATATCGGGAAATTACCAGAGTAGACTTTATGGATAAATTGAACACCAAAGCCATAACTACTCCTCATTGCGAATAGTAAATCCTTCACCCGGCTACATGTCACAACTGTTTTATTGCAAAATTTGGAACGACGTGGGGTTTGGGACGCACCTAAACGCTCCCACCTTAAGAAGTATGATGCCTTCGCACAGTGTCAACTCCAAAGTCCAGACCACAAAAACCAGAATGCTAGCGATGAATCCATGGTGCCCAATAATTTTTATGATAAACCATTTCAAACAGTGGGGACACACCTAGGGTGTATAAGCCAAAATCATTTCAAATACCAAGGACGCACCCAGCGTATATAAGCCAAAATCATTTCAAACAGCGAGGACGCACCCAGGGTGTATAAATCAAAATATTTAGAAAATGACAACCAGGGACGCCCTAGACTTAGAACCAAGAAGGACAATAACACATTCTAACAATGGTTTACACAGATGGACACCAATATGTCAAGATGCAAGTGGCAATGCCCATGATATGAAATATGGATCTCAAGTACAATAACCTATAGCATAGCATCAACTAGCATAGCAAAGTTCATGATACAACTCACAAAGCATAAGGTATCAATATGTGAAGCACAAATTACAATTCTCAAGATATGATTTAAAACTTATTAACATGAGTTCTAATCATCATACATTTACTTAAAAATACTAATCAACTAATTCAAATAGATCAAAATGCAAACTCGGGTCTCACGACAGAAAATACTCAAAAACATACACATAGCAACATTTAAGGCCAAAATCGAGTATTAAATTAAAAGGGTCGACAAGGTTTTGGGACATCTAGACTTGGAATCAAGTTATGATTTTTAAAAACTATTTAGATAAAAATATTTACTACAACTCTTATGTTTATCACTAAGGCCAAAACCTAAGGCAAATGAGCCAACAAAGCATCCTAAGCAAAAATGGTTCAGAACTTTACTCAAACTTTTACCGAAATTATGCCTCTGTTGGCCTCGTTTTGTGGGTACAAATCAAGTCCAAATGAGCCAATTTTTGGATATGTTTTAGTTTAACAGCTCCCCTACACAGTTCATGTTTAGTGCTAAGTGTAGTTATTTGGACCAAGTTAGAGTTTTTGGTCAATTTAGAAAATAGGTTCTGTTAACCACCAAAACTCTGCATAGCTGATTTTGGACAGAGAGTTTGAGAGACCATCTCAAGGATTCTAGGTCTGATAATTGGAAAGAAAGTAGGTCCATATGTTATCTACAATGTTCATGTAGAATACTTTTGGAATAGGTCACTAAAAATAGAGATTTTGGGCTACACAAAAATATGTGACAGAAGTGTCATTTGAGGGTTGAAACTCAATAGAGAATTTCAAAGGGGTTTTGACTTATCAAAATTCATTATTTTGTGCCCATGTTTGGTGAGTAGATATATATACATATTATCTACAACTTTTATGTTTCGACCAAAGTTCGGATCTCATTGTAAACTAAGGTTTTCAGGTCGGTAGTGTTGACTGGTCGAAAAACGACACACTTTGGTAAAACTATAATATCTCAAGTTCTAGTTATTCAAATGAGTTGAAACAAACTTTGAATGAAAGATAACAAAAAAATATAAATCTGAAAATAAAAAACATGCTTGGATAAATTTTTTGCATTGAGTTATAGCGTTCCAAAGTTCAGGATAGGAACATCTATGTTCTAAAAAATAAGTCTCTTAGGGTCCAAGTCTCCAACTTATGATATGTCAAGTTTTCGTTCCATTTCTTTGTATGCTTGTATTTTAGACATTAATATCGAGGTTCCAGCACACTTCTAGGTCATCAAACCCAAAAATAACAACACACAAACACATCTTACATCATTCAAGAACACAACAGCCCTTATTTTGTTACTACGATGCCTTTTCAGTTTGTTTTCAGTTCTCGATTTTTAAAGCGTTTAAAGAGATGAGTTGAGGAATATTTTGAGGGATATTAGATATAAGGTCTAAAAATTTTACTTACTTGTTTGAGGGCTCAAATGATGGTAGTATGGAAGGACTTAGTTTTAGAAAAACTCATCTCCTTGATTTCTCTTTTCTTTCTTCCTTTCTTATTTTCTTCTCCCTTTTTTCTCTCTCAAACTTGTGGAACACCACAAGAACACTCAAATCTGGTCTCTCCTCTCTCTTGGACGAAAATAATGAAGGGGGAAAGTGGTGTTTGGCTTGGTTTATATAGGAGAAGACTAGGGAATCAAAAATTAAATTTTAAGTCTTTTCTTCTTCCAAATCACATGGGGTGATTTGACATTGTGATAGTTTTGAGGGAGATACACCATATTTGGGTTGAGGGATTACAGCTAGGGTCAGTTTGGGGGTACAAAAATCTGACCCCACATCAATCAAGGAATTTTGTATTGGTTTGCGTGCCCTTTTCTATAAGAAGATACTTTAAAAGTTAATTTAATTTATCTTTTTGATATTTTTTCCTACTGAGACCTATAATTTTAGTATGTTTATGATAACTTTAGTATTCTCATGTATCATCATAATTTTCATAACAATTGATTAAATAGATGTAGTCTCTTAAGTCAAATTAAGCTATTTTGGCAATATATGATTTTTTTGCTTATTTTTTTATATTTGAACTTTAATAATAATTTGTTTACTTTTATTAACCTATAACACCATATTATTATGTATATTACTTGTTCAACAAGTATTAGATTATCATAAGGCTTGATTTAATATCTTTCTCATCATGTTATGTTAAAAAGAAAACAAAAAGTCACTTTTGGGCACTATTCCCAAGGTGGTCTACCACTAAGGGATATTTTTGTTATTTTTGATATTAATTTTTTTTTTTCTACTTAATTGCACTTAAATCCTTGATTTAAGGTGTCCATGTATCAAAATTTAGGTTTTTAAGACTTTTTACTGTACTAAGGGCAAAATGGTCATTTTACCCTACTTATGAGGATTTATGATTTCTAATTCATTATTTCATGATATTTACTTCATTTAGAATGTTGGGAGACTCTTCGGGTGCTAAGGTTTGATTGCTTGAGTTCTGAACCTTTTTAGGATTTTCGGGCCGAACTTAGGGTTTTCGATTCGAGTTAGGATTTTGAACCTCCTCCATACTGTATGGCCTCGTGAACTATCTGTCATTAATACTAGGGTTCGAGCAGGATCATTACAAACCCAACCCAACCCAATTTTCCTAAGGTATATGAAAAAACCTAGTTTTTGATATGCAACAAGGATATAGAGAGTACACACACAAGTAAACCAACCAACAACCAGTAAGACAAGAGATTTTTATGTGAAAACCCCCAATAAGAGTAAAAACCACGGGAGTAATCCTAGTCCAAGAAGAACAAGCACTATATGATACGTTTGGTTACGAGAAACTCTTACAAACCCCAGTTGAATCCTCAACCTATTGCTAAAAGTCTTTTTGCCGAATCCTCGTGAGTCAATTCCGTGCTTGCTTGCCGTTGGAATCTTCCTTCGAACTTGGTTACTTGAGACTCCTCTCAAGTCCAGGTTGCGATAATGAAGTTTGTGAATTGATGATGATCTTTGAACAACTCAAAACAAGCATTGAATCATCAATCCTAGATTATTAAATCTCCTAATCACTCATACAAAAAAAAAACTCTCGAAGCAGACCAACCCTAAAGAACCCCCCAGCCTCAGTTTCCTAAACTCAGCAAAAATAAAAAACACCCAAAAACTGCTAACCCTACTGAAATTATAACTTAGCCTCGAGATAGACCGCTCGACCGGTCTTTAGACCAATCGAGCGGTCATGACAGATGAAGATCACACTTTGATGTTGAATGCCAGGAATTTGGGTAGCAATGCTGTTATCCTTCTCATCAATTCTACAAAGACGCTTTCAACCACACCAAGTGCATTATATCACAGAATGACATCATAATAGCAAAACTTTAAATAAGATAACATGGGTCACAGAGTTGCCAACACTTGAGGAAGATCTTTAGGAAAAATGACCTAACAATCTCCCTATTTGGCAATTCTGTGACAAACACAAGATAAGCCAATAAAACTAATAGATGCCATAGATAAGAGGTATAGATCAACCAAAATCAAGTTCAGGCAATGGAATATATAACTAAAAGGCAAAAACACAATACCTAAGAATGCCAATACCCATGTCCAATTATCCAATCATATCCAAAAAAAATATGGTTCAAAGTTTCACACATGTACCAACCATCTATCCAACATATCCCAAAAAGATCTATAAGCTGCAAGGCTATACTATTATATCTGAGAAACTATACCACCAAAACAAAGTATCTCCATGTGATGTATCCAAAAAAAATATACCCAGAAAGCCAACAATGTATCTCCAACAAAAAAAATTCCTAATTCCATTTACCAAAAAATTTTATTTTTACCATTCTCCCCCTTTTGGCACGGAATTGCCAAGGAGAGGCAGAGAAATCACTGCGAAGGAGGTAGCCGGGCACAGACGAACGCCATGAATTCCTGCTACTCTTGCCAAACTGTCTACTCATGCTGGATCAGACTCTGAATGTCTGCACGAAGCAAATTAACATCCTCGCGTACCAACCCAATCTCAGCTTCCATACGCGTCAAACGATCAAGAACCTCGGGCTCCGAAGGCAGATCGACATCGAGATCAAGACCAAGCTCCTGGGGATCAGCAGCAGCAGCAGCGCTAGAAGAACCTATAGTAGGGGAAACTCGGGGAAGATGTAAAGAGCTGAGTTTAAGAGTGGTTTTGGAAATGGGTTTCGGAAGAAAAGAAAGCTCATCAGGATGAGCCCTAGAATGATATTCAGGAACCCGAAGAGAGCGAAGGTATTGGGTGATAAAGAACCCAATAGGAAGACCAAGTGAAGACTTGCCACCAACCACTCGGACCAAAGCATAAAACATGACCAGACAAACATCAACAGATTGACGATTGGCGATATCCCACATCAAGAACCCATGGGGCTGAGAAATCTCATATGTGTGGCCTTTCGGAGCAATGTTGGCACAAACAATGAGATTTAGAAGACGGTAGTCAGGGGTAAGATCTCGTTGAGGAATCAAGACTCCCGCAATCCATGGACAAGAAGTACCACAAATGGCCGACGCAGTCGGACCATAGTCAAACGCTTCCTCACAAAAGAAGGAGGAGCGAGGAAAGATAGGGTCAACGGGCCGTGACTCAAGGCCGAGCCAAGAGGCAATAGTGTCTGGAGTGAGGGTAAAACTGATATCACGGACATGACCAGAGAATGTGTCAACCTCAGAAGATACCTCAACAAGAGAGTTATAAAACTCTCAGACCAATCAGAGATTTACCGATTGAGATGACCAGAAGGATAACAATGAGTCCCACTTTAGAGCACGAAAAAAAAGCGATAATAGAATTATCCAGGAAATCGCGAAGAACAACATTCCGTTCCAAAAGCATGGGGCGCTTAGCAAATGAGGCAAGATAGGTTGTTAGAGAAGACTTGAATTGAAATCGACGGGAAAATTCAGAGACGCTGCCCGGGGCAGTGGACTTGGCTCGATAGTGGTGAGGCATGATTCTAGGGCAAAACACATAAAGAAAAGAGAAACC
>JAULJZ010106352.1:0-11702 GCA_032270985.1 Heliamphora pulchella | reverse complement strand
AACAATATTTACATATTTCGAAAACATGCATAGTAGAATAATATAATATTTAGAATTTAACAAAATCTTGCAATGCAAAAAAAAAACAAAAACAAATTGCTCAGAGCATAAACAATTGCAACTATATTATTGCTTATAATTCAGTACAAAAAAATATATTACATAAAAAGAAAAATAACAATAATAATTATTGATACTCATGTATGTTAAGAACCACTAATATTTGAATTTAAAATTAATTTATCTATTCGGCCCCGTTTGGTAACGTTTACAATTTTTTGTTTTTTGTTTACAAAAAAACAAAAAACATGTTTTTGTTTATTTTTATAAAAAAATAAAAATAAAAATATGTTTGGTACATAAATGTTTAGAAAGTGTTAGTTGGAAGTTACGGATGAATGGATGAATATAATGGTCAGATGTGGTGGTCGGAGATATTATCTGATGATGATAGTAAGAGGTAGAGATGGTGGTCGAAAGTGGTGGTCGGAGGTGATGATCGGAGCAGGTGGGCGGCGGTGGTGGCTGGATGGTGGTGATCAAGGGTGTTAGCCAAGAATGATAGTAAAATATAGTGGTGATGGTTAGATGTAGTAATTGGAGATGATGATTGAAGGTGCTAGTCGGAAAAATAGTAAGATGTAGCGATGGTGGTTAAATGTGGTGGGTAAAAGCCAAGACGATGGTCGGAAGACAGTGGTCGGATACGGTAACCGAATGTAATAATCGAAGGTAGTGAAAAAAAAAGATAACAATCAAAACATGTTTATAAAATAAGTGAAAACATATTTTTTTTGTTAATAAAATTTTTGTAAATTTTGAAAACTGTTTACAGTTTTTTTAAAAACAAAAATAATTACCAAACATGTTTTTGTTTACAGTTTACAAAAAATTTTAAAACAAAAACAGAAAACATAAACGTTACTAAATGGGGCCTTCTTGTGTAATAAAAAGCTAATTATGCAAGAAGAGACAAATTAGTTTTAAATATAAATATTAATGGTTCTTAACATAAAGGGCGTCAAGAATTATTAATGTTTACTTTTTTCTTTTACGTAATATAGTTTTTGTACTTAACTATAAGCAACAATATGATTGCAAATGTTTATGTTTTTAAACTTATATGAGCAATCGTTTTTTTTTACCTTACAAAATTTTGTTAAATTCTGAATATAATATTATTCTACTATACATATTTTTCGAAACGTAAATATTGTTGGAGTGATTTATATATATTTGAATTTTGACGGCAAAAAATAAAGAAGGAATTATGATACTATTTTTACTATTTTTATTTAAAAATATTATGTGATTGGCATGTGTGAGAATTTAATGAAAATGTGGATGAGAGTAAGTCCAAGGAAGGCATTATTATAATTGAATAAAAGTCGAGTGATAATGTAGTACTTCAATTAATTTTTTAAGAAATTAATTACATTTTTTAAATTTTATAGAGGTAAAATGTTAAAAGTTTTCATAAAATAGATCACATTTTTAACATATGTAAAAAAATTGACAAAAACATTAACAAAAATTAATTTGAAAAGTTTATTGCTATACTTAAATTAATTTAAACAACAATTTATACAAATTAAATTTTTAAAAAATTAACTACAAATTTAAATATCTTTTTAGGTGTTCAAGTGTTAAAAACCCTAAAAGAAAACATAACTACTTTTTTACATCGCAAATAGGAAGCCAGAGTCACAGAACACTACCCGGTGGTCTAACTTCCTTCTTCTCTCTCCGTGGAAATCAAACCATGAGAAAATAGAAATACACACTCGGATTCACATCGTTCCACGCAAACTCCACCATGAAGAGATTCAAAAACGTCTAATTATTACCCACAACTCATTCCGAATTCAAAATCTCACGAAAACCCTTGCATTTTAGGGCCCTAGTCGCAGAAATGGATATACTGTTCGCTCAGATCCAAGCGGACCTTCGCTCCAACGACGCCCTACGCCAATCTGGCGCGCTTCTCCAAGCCCTGCAGCAATCCGCCGCCGGCCGCGACATCTCCGTCATCGCCAAGTCCGCAGTTGAGGAGATCGTCGCCTCCCCGGCCTCCGCCGTATCGAAGAAGCTCGCATTCGACCTCATTCGCTCCACCCGCCTCACCCCCGACCTTTGGGAAATCGTCTGTACTGGCATCCGTACCGATCTCGACTTCCCTGATCCCGACGTCACCGCCGCCGCCGTTTCAATCCTCGCCGCCATCCCCTCTTACCGCCTCGGCAAGCTCATTTCCGATTGCAATAAAGAAATCTCCAACTGCTTCGAGTCTCCCAGCGACAACTTGCGATTTTCGATCACAGAAACTCTCGGTTGCATTCTCGCTAGGGATGATCTCGTGACGCTATGTGAAAATAATATGAATCTGTTGGATAGAGTTTCGGTTTGGTGGACTAGGATTGGGCAGAACATGCTTGACCGGTCCGATGCGGTGTCGAAGGTCGCGTTCGAGTCGGTTGGGAGGTTGTTTCAGGAGTTCGAGTCGAAGAGAATGAGCCGGTTGGCAGGCGATAAGCTTGTTGATAGTGAGAATTCAGTAGCGATTCGGTCGAATTGGGTTTCGTCCACGGTTGATTTCGTTTGGAAGAAGCGCAACTCATTGATGGCCAGGTCGTTAATTTTACCTGTCGAGAGTTTCAGGGCGACGGTGTATCCTCTAGTATATGCAGTGAAGGCGGTGGCTTCGGGTTCGGTGGAGATTATTCGGAAGCTTTCAAAGTCTTCTAAAACTGCCAACGCTAACACTTTGGACTCGGGGAATGCCGAGAGATTTGTGGGAGTGTCAGATGTTGTTTCGCATTTGGCACCATTTTTGGCATCGTCATTAGAACCGGCATTGATTTTTGAGGTGGCGATTAACATGTTGTACTTAGCTGATGTCCCCGGAGGGAAGCCCGAGTGGGCTTCGCAATCGATAATTGCAATTCTCACGTTGTGGGACAGGCAAGAATTTTCTTCTGCTCGAGAAAGTATTGTCAGAGCCGTTGTTACGAATCTGCACCTCCTTGATCTTAGTATGCAGGTACGTGTACCTAATTTGAGCTTAATTTTCTTGCAGAAATCTGCATACGAACACATAATGCTGGAATAGCGAACAATACGTGAACTTCTTGGTTGCAGTCGTGCTAAATGTTGGCTACTTAAAAGACAAATGAAGCTGGTTTAGAACACCCTGTTACTCTTTTCAGATTTGATGTGCATAAATTTTACCTCTCATAGTGCAAAGTTACAATTTAATAGTGGTTTCGTGGTTTGATGTGCATAAATCCTACGTCTCATTCTCTGTCTGTGGAGTTATTTTCGCTGTGGTTCCTTGTCATACATTTCATAAATGGAAAAATACATATGATATAAAAATGGGTATGTGTTTTCTTATTTAACTTTTAAAATCGACAGAATGATCCCTTATTGCCTTTTTCATGTCCTTAATGTATGATTATAAATCCAGTCCAATAAGTTTTTAGATTTTGTGAATTGAAGATAATTTGTGCACTTGTATTTGCATCTTTTGATCTTACTATGCTGGTACATTAACCCAGCTCCATCTTAGTTTCTCTTGTTTAGTTCGAGAAGTATATTGCTTTGGATGTGGGTATTTGGGATGGGCCAGAGTAGTGAAATATGGGAAGATGGAGTGCACAGTAATGGTCAAAGACCATCGGAAGTAAAGAGGGAGAGCCTAGGGCGGCAATAGAGAGAGAAAGGACTGTAGTAGAGAGCTTAGTCGGGAATATAGTATGAGTTAATTTATGTTTTCAAGAGACGAGCTGAGGATCAACTTTTCTATAGATGGAGCTGGAGGAGTGATTATTCATCATCGGTGGGAGTTAGGGTTCCGACGAAGGCCAATAGAGCAAGCAGAAGTCGGGTTAGGTTGTTTTGTAATCCACCAAGGCTCAGATCTAGCTGATGAGGATGCGTCGGTGGTTGGTGTTGACCCTAGGCTGGTCAGCAAAGGTTGAAACCTAGTCAATGGTGGTCGCGAATGCACAATGATGCAGATTTCGGAGATTTGCAAAGAGCCAAGACCAGAAGCAAGAACCGATCGTGGTAGGGTTCTGGGAAGATGGTGCTAGGGTTCTGCAGATTGATGATAGTTTGAAAAGGGTTCGACAGTGGCTCAAAGTGTGAAGAATTTGATGGTGGTTTACAAAAGGGATCAACAATGGCTCGAATCTTCTCCGGTGACAGCTAGGGTTTTGATGGTGGTGGCTTTTATACCATACTAGCAAAATAGAATACGAAAAAGAAAACTATTATTGCATTAATGAAAAAAGCTTAATCACTAATGGTTAAGGTGAATCGAGAGCAAAATATAAATAGAGAGCAAAATACTAAGAAACCCAAATAAACAATATAAACTGAATTACCCTTTTGTTATATACAAAATAACAAAAATATAAACTCTCACACTTAGCTAGGTGGAAACAACAATATATGTCAATGGGAGATAAATTGACTCTTATTAAAAGCACCTTGTCTAGTCTCCCGACATACTTCGTACTGTCATTGCAGTTTCAGTAGCAAAATGGCTTGAGAATCTTCTACCACAATTCTTATGGAGGTGAGCTAGGGAGGGGCTGAAGTATCATCTAATTGATTGGAATGCACCTTGCTCTCATGTGAAGGAGGGGAGTTTAGGGGTGTGGAGGTTGACTTTCTTTACAAGGGATCTGCTAGGAAAATAGCTATTGAGCTTTGCTTGCGAAAGAGAAGCTTTTTGAGGAAGATGTGTTGTGTAAAATGTATGTCCTGGTGGAATGATCGGAATACCTTTATTTTTCCCCCTTTTTCCCTTTTTTCCCTTAGTAAACTGTCTATAGTTGGCATAACAGAAAAATGGAAAATGGAAAGAAAGAAATAAGGAAGGTATGTTCTGGAACATTTTTTGTCAGAGTATGATGTAGTTGCTTTCAACTTATAAAAAAGAAATAAAAGGAAAAAAAAAAATAAAGTTCCCAATTATTTGTAGGTTTGTTTTTCACCAACATGGCCGTACTAGATATTTCTTGTTCCTTTATATTTTATTAGTCTACCTTTGTTTCTCTCTTTGTTGTTTTAGAACGACTTTTTAAGCCTAAGAATTTGGTGGTCTGGAATTTTTATTAGATAGAAGTATTATTATATTCAATGGCATGCAAGGGTTGGCTGCCGTATATTGAAGGTAAAGCACACAAAGAGAAACCAGTCTATGCACGTCCCCCATATCAAAATGCTTATTAAAGTCCAAAAAGGCTCAAAGAAAAGAAGAACCTCCCCTGACACCCAATTACATAGAAGATTTAAAAATCTCCGCTTAAACTGAGACCCAATTACATAGAAGATTAAAAAATCTCCTCTTAAACTTATACCTAAGAGCATCCACCTTTATGGGAAGAGTCATATGAGATAAAATGCAAAATTAGATGTTGAGTATATGTTTGAACGCCTTTTCAAAGGGTAATAGGTAAGTCACAAATATCAAGATTAATAACAGAAGATTCGTTACCAGGTGAATCAGTAGAAGAGATTGAACCGGAAGACGGAGGACAGAGGTAGCAACTGGCAAGATGGTAGTGGCACGTGAGCACTCTAATCTTTTGGACGTCAAGAATAAGTATGTAGATCAGTTTTATCTAATCATTCAGCAACATCTTACTCAGTTTCCCCCTTACCTAACTCTTCCTTCTCCCCCTCACTAGGAATAAGGTCTTGCGGGGTAAGATTCGGAAAAACTAAATCTTGAGACTCTTGATTATGCTAAATCTGTGTATGTGACGGTAATATCTTTTCTAGTTTATGTCTTTCCCTAAAGAGATGCCTCAAGAGACGGAAAAAGGACTTTGACTTCCAAAAGGTGACATCCATATTTACAAAAACGTTTTGAGTGGCAGGAGCATAGCACTTATAATCTTCTTGGATAGCAGAGTAGCCAATGAAGATACATTTGTGATTTGACAGCCTTAGAATCCAATTTGCGACCAAGGTGTTTAGGTGTATGAACAAAACAAGTGCAGTTAAAAATTCGGGGCGAAAGAAAGGAGACAGATAGAGACCCAGGAAGAAGCTCCAAAGTAGTTTTGAACTGAAGGACATTAGAGGGAAAACAACTGATATGATAAGTAGTGGTAAGGACTGCCTCGCTCTAGAACGACTTGGGAACATGCATAGTAATGAGAAAGGAACGGGCAATTTCAAGGAGATGACGATTTTTGCGTTCACTAACTCCATTTGTTCAGGAGTGCGTACACAACTCATTTAGAAAGGAATACCTTGAGCTTCCAGATAAGCACGAAAATTACCATTAAGATACTCAGTTCCATTATTGGTACGAAGAATTTTGATGTTGGTATCAAACTGGGTGCGCAACATTTGAAAAAACTTCACTTTTAGTGCGGAGTAAATATACCCAAGTGACAAGAGTATGGACAAGAGTATGGCATTTAATAAAAGTCACAAACCATCGATAACCAAAAATAGAAGTAATAGGTGAAGATCCCTAAACATCAAAATGGATAATCGTGAACGAAAAATTACTACGCTTATCAACTAAAGGGTAAACAGATTGTTTATATTTTGCAAGTTCACAATCCTCACACAAAAAGGTACTTCTAGAACAATGTTTACCTAAAGAAGGAAAAAGTCTCTAAAACTCCAAAATAAGGGTACCTCAAACGACGATGCCACTGATGAAAGAGAAGCAAAAGCCGGAACATCTAATAAGTACAGGCTACCATGTACACTATCACTGCCAATTGTTCTCCCTCTAGTTCCTAAAATACACAATGATTAGGAAAAAAAAGTTACAGAACAGTTTAAGAAACTTGTAAGACGACTCATAGACAATAAATTAGTAGAAAAGTCCGAGATAAGAAGTACAAATGATACAGAAAGCGGAGAAGAGCAATGGATAGAACCTTTGCCAGATACAGATGACAGATCCATCTGCCATTCAGACATTATCCTTACCAAAACAAGCGGAGTAAGAGAAAAATAAAGTAGAAGAGCCGGCCATATGATCAGTGGCACCTGAATCAATGATCTAAGGAGTTGAATTGTAAAATAGTGATTTAGGGTTGAAGAGAGAGAAAAAAAAGAACGAAAGCGAGATACTAATTGAGAATTATGGTAAGAATTAAGAGATTAAAAAAAGTTTCTACATCCCACAACATAAATGTATGAGTCACACTTAGATAATTACAAAACTACCTAGTAAAATTTTAAATAAACTTTAACACTCTCCTCAAGCTGGAGCATAGAGATCAAACATGTTCAGCTTGGAGAGAAGTCTCTGAAATGAAGAACAAGCTAATGGTTTGGTGAGAATATCAGTCAATTGATTTTCTGAGTGAACATAGGGAGTGACAATTTGCTTTGTCATCAATAAGATTTGAATAAAGTGGCAGTCAACCTCAATATATTTAGTACGCTCATGGAACACATGATTATTAGCAATAAACACGGCTGCTTGTTTATCACAAAACATCTCCATAGGACGAGAAGATGTGATGCCGAAGTCCTGAAGAAGAGAATGAACCCACAATATTTCATAAGCAGCATGAGCTATAGCACGATACTCTGCTTTAACACTGGAATGAGCAACAACATTATGTTTCTTACTACGCTAAGTGACAAGATTATCATCGACAAAAGTACAATAGGCAAAGGTGGATTGCTTATCAAAGCTACTACCAACCCAATTAGTATCATTGAAGCCAATGACAGACAAATGATCAGATAGACGATATAACAATCCACGACCCGAGGCATGTTTCAAGTAGCAAAGTATACGACAAATAGCACCAAAGTGTGGCTGAGGAGGAGCATGCATAAACTGGCTAACACCACTAACAACATATGTGATATTAGGACGAGTAACCGTAAGCTAAATTAACTTCCTAACAAGTTGCCGATAACGACCAACATCTAGAAATGGTTCTCCCTGTTCAGCATCGAGCTTAACAGCAGAATCCATAAGTGTATCTACTGGACGAGCACCAAGCAACCTAGTTTCGGGGATAAGATCAAGGGTATACTTATGTTGGGATAAAGAGATCCCCTGAGAGGAACATGCAACCTCAATCCCAAGAAAGTAACGGAGAACGCCTATGTTCTTGGTATGAAAATGATGAGCCAAGTGCCATTTTAAAGCAGCTACACCAGTAGAATCATTACTAGAAATAAAGATATCATCATCATAAACAATCAGCACAATAGTACCAATAGGAGAAGAATAAACAAAGACCGAATGATCAGATGTGGAATGCCGAAAATCGTAAGCAATGACAACTGAGTTGAAGCGATCAAACCAGAAATGAGGAGATTGCTTCAGTCCATATACAGTCTTACGCAAGCGACAAACAAGGTGTTCACTGCTAGGCATAACATAGCTGGGGGCTGATCCATATAGACCTCCTCCTAAAGATCACCGTGAAGAAAGACATTCTTAATGTCAAATTGATATAACGATCAAGAACGACTGATAGCAATATATAGAAGAATCCAGACAAAGTTAAGGCAAGCAACCGGAGAAAAAGTCACAAAGTAATCAACATTGTAAGTCTGGGTATAGCGCTTAGCAACCAAACGCGCCTTAAGACGTTCAACAGAACCATCCAGAGGGTACTTTACTGTATAGACCCAACGATGTCCCACTGCTTGCTTCTCAAGTGGGAGAGTGGTAAGCTCCTAAGTGCGATTCTTATATAGGAGTGCGATTCTTATAAAGGAAACTCATTTCTTCATCCATAGCAAGTTTCCAACCAGATAGAGACACAACCTGTTTATAAGTAGGAATAGAATTGGACGACAAGATAGATGCAAAAGAATGAGGACAAGATGACAAACGATCATAAGACACAAAGTTAGCAATAGGATGTTGAATACATATACGTTTATCTCGACGCAAAGCAGTCGGTAAGTCATCAGAACTAGGAGCAGAGGAGATAGGAACCTCTACTGGAAAAGACGAAGAACTCGGGCCATATGAGATGATAGGCCTGTATCGAGATCGCTGATAAACCTGCAAAGGTGGGTTAGAGGGAGAAGAGGGTGACATATAGAGAGGTAGAGGAAGAGTGAGAGAAGAGAAAGACTCCCATTCACGACAACATATGAGATCAGAAGAAAGTTGGTTACCTGAGGAAGTGAAGAAGGGAGTGGACTCAAAAAAGTTTACATCAGCATTTACAAAATATCGTCGAGACTCCGGATAATAACGCCAATACCCTTTTTGAGTACGAGGGTACCCAAGAAAGGCACACGTGCATGAGTGGATAACTTATCATTACCTGAATCAAGAACATGCACAAAGGCAGTACAACAAAAAATACGAGGAGTAAGGAAAAAAGGTGGATAGTTAGGATATAACAAGAAAAAAGGTGACTGGCTATCGAAAATAACGGAAAGCATGTGATTAATTAGATAACAAGCGGTAAGGACAGCGTCACTCTAAAAGTGTTTTGGGACTTGTGCATGAAACAAGAAGGAACAAGCAACATCTAACAAATAATGATACTTTCGTTCAGCAATGCTGTTTTGTTGAGATGTATGAGCATAAGTCGTTTGATGAATAATACCACGATTGACACAAAAGGAATCAACAACAAACTGTATATATTCTAGCGCATTATCTGATCGGATAATTTTGATGCGCTTGCCAAACTGAGTAGAAATTTCACTATAGAATGTAGAGAGAATATAAGGTAATTTAGACCGGTATTTTAAGAAGAAAAGCTGTCATACGAGAGTAGTCATCAACAAAGATAACAAAATAAGAATATCCATTAGTATTTAGAGTTCGAAAAAGACCCCAGATGTTACAACATCAAAAGACTTTGATTGATGGGGATGACTACGATTGGAAAAGAAACTACGGTGATGCTTGCGTAACTGACATGCTTCACACTCAAAACTGAATACATGAGGTAAGTTGGGAATAGCCAACTTAAGCTTAGCCACAGAAGGATGGCTTAAGTGAAAATGACACTGAAAAGGTGAAATTGTAGCACTCAGGGCTGATGGAGTATGGGAAGGATAACCAGAATCAACATCAAGATAATAGAGTCTATCCTTCTCATGCCCGAAGCAATCATCTTCTTGGTCTTGAGGTCTTGAAAGACACAAGATATAGGAAAAAAATTTACACAGCAATGCAGATTTAGTTCATTGACTAACCGAAAGTAAGTTAAAGGAAAAATCAGGAATATATAGACTAGAAGGTAAGGTGAAAGGAGAGGGATGAATGACACATTTCCCGTGAACAGGTCAAGATGAGCCATTAGCTGAAACCATATGCTGCTTAATAGGAGTCAAATTAGAGAAAAGAGATGAATTACCAGATATGTGAGAATTAACACCTCAATCGATGACCCTAGATGGAGAGGTAATAGCTGCACATGCAACATTACTTGAAGTAGCTAAGGTAATAGTAGAAGAGGGAGATAGAGCATCACACAATGTCCAAATAGTCTCGCTAAGCTGAATCTAAAGACAATCATGAGAACCAGAAGGAGTCTTTACTTTAGCCATATTAGATCAAGTCAAAAGAAGGAGGCTAAAGCTAAACACAACCAGACATAAATAAATCACGAGACCAAATTTAATCAAAATAACTCAACAGAACAAAATCGAACCAAGAAAGGAAAAAACATAGGAAAACCAAATCAAACCACACAAGAGCCTAGACGAACCAAACAATCGAGTCTGTAGCAAAAAAACAACAACCGAAGAACGAATAAAGGAGGCGCCGAACTGTTCAATGGTTCAAAGATGAACCCAAACACCAAGATTTACCAAATCGACTACAAATCAAGTCTATATAGGAGGTATCAGCACCTATAAGATGGGCATCAATGATCAAAACCAACTTTTAAAGCTTCGATTGACACATCGTAAGCTAGGGTTTCATTGTCCTTGCGCCAAAATCCACTTAGATGCTCAAATCGACGTCGAACCAACAAATCAACACCAAATCAAAGCTTCACCAAGTGCGTCAGCACCTATAGGATGGGATTCGACCATAAAAAACCAGGATTGAAGTCACGATTTTTAGATTCAAGAACTAGGGTTCTGAAAATCACAAAATACTTCAAAAAACCAAGCGGCGCTCCAAATAGCTTCAAAAAATCATGGAAAAATCACCAACGGAATCAGATGATCAAGACGATCCAAACTAGACGACCGCCGATCGCCATCGCTTGTACAGCCGATGATGTCATCGTATGGATGATGACGTTAGTATGCCGTTTTCACCTCACGATGAATTCTAGGGTTGGATCGGATGCTCTAATATCAAGTTAAATTGTAAAATAATGATTTAGGGTTGAAGAGAGAGAAAAAGATAGAACGAAAGAGAGGTGTTAATTAAGAATTAGAGTAAAAATCAAGAGACTCAAAAAAGCCTTTACACCTCATAACACACACACACACACACACACATATATGAGTCACGCTCATATAATTACAAAACTAGCCAGTAAAATATAAAATAAACTCTAATACAAGGAATATGAGCGGTAATATCACTAAGTGCGCTAAAAGAAATACCCGAGTGTGCAAAGTTGGAGGAGGAAGTAACGGCTGTTGAGAGTTTATTAGTTTCATTCATTTTTATTTTTTCTTTATTTTCTTAATAGGATTCTTGTACTTATCTTTATCTTTGACCTAATATATATAAAATGATATGTGGGTGAAGGAGGCTAATT
>JAULJZ010106330.1:0-11703 GCA_032270985.1 Heliamphora pulchella | reverse complement strand
AAACAAGTTTCTCGATCGATGGCCGGCGGGGGGCCTTCCGACGCCCAACTTAGACGAGCTTTGAGAGAGAAAATATTTATGAGAGATGAGTTAAAATGTTATACATTTGCTATTGATAGAGAGCCATTAGATATAGAGAGTGTGAGGGCCGATTTGACCCTCATGCCTTGTTTAGCCACCCTTGGGGGGTGTTTGGTTACATTTAATATATTTGTCAGTTTTTTACCACTACAGTAATAATCTAATATTTTGAGTTATTACGCTTAGAAGAACTAAGGAATGTTATTTATAATTTTTTTAAAATAAGATATTAAATATGATCATTTTATTTTTATTGATTGACCCTAAGTTCTAAGATTGTCATGGAGAGGATGGAGATTGAATTCCTACTTAATTTGAGAATGTGATTCTAACTGATTAAATGACTAATAACAAAGCACTTTATATTTCTAGTCATTCTAAATGGAGGAATTACAGAGATTCATATTTATATTGTTATTTCTCTTTTAATATTCCAATCATCCAAACAGAGCCAAAGACAAGTCTTGCTCATCACTTTATTTGCAAATTCAAAACTCTTCCTCCATTTGGGAATTTTTTGAATTTCTCATTTAAGTCAAAACAATATGCATGCATGCATATGCAAATATAATGTGTGATTTATGTTACCTCTAAGTAACCTACTGAAGAAAAGGCCAAGCTTTGAGCAAAATCATGGCAACAAAGTGATAAGAGTATTCCTCGCTCATCTTCAAATCATAATCAGATAACATAAGGGCTTAGCTCTCTATTCAAGGCAAGTCTTTCAAAGACCTCTTTAGCATATCCCTTTTTTAATGCTTTTTGTCTAGTGATTTCTTTTGAGTGGTTCACCAGTAAGGGACAAAAATTAATTAAAACGATAACGCTTTGTTAATAGAAATTAAGAGAAAATATACTTTAAAGAAAATTATAATATTTTTCATTTTTATTTTGTGAAAATTGGAATTTATTATAATATATTTTGAAGAAATATCTCATAAATATATTTTGTTTGTGTTTTAGGAAAAATAATTTAAAATTTTAAAAATATTAAAAAATAATAATGATCTATGTACCGTATTTTATTGGTCAAAGGTCATATATTATTTTTTCAAATAATTTATCTGTGAAAGAATTAAACCAAACAATAATTTAAACCACTACATTATCAACCTCCTTAGTGGTGTGATGTATAATTTGTTTCTCTAGAGAGAGAAAGCTCTCCCCAAGCCTTTCCTCATGGAGATTCTAGTGCAGTGTCTTTGTTGGTTATTGTCGGTAGTGGTTAAATATGAGATCGGTATTCTAATTCGGATCAAGCCTTTTTTGGTGTGGGTTTTCGGTGAACTCAAGTCAAATCTGATGCAATTCTGGTTGTGTAACTAGTCTTGCAAATCGCTTCTATAAACTAGTCACTCTAGATCTCTGGTGAAGGTGCTTGTTCTACTTCCATGGTGGAATAAAGCCAACTCAATGGCTCATGTTGATTATCTATCCGGTTAACTGAGTTCAAAAGTACACGTGCTTCCATAGTTGATGGCTCAGCCATGGTGGGTTTAACTCTGACTAAGGGTATCATTGAAGGTTTGTGTTTCTTGGTTCTTAATTTATGATAACGGATTAGATTAGTTTTGGTATAGCAATTAAATGTGAGCTTAGTCTGCCTGGGTTATATTTAATCTATTTTTGGACCAAGCCCTATAATTCACGAAATGCTTTGTACGTAGTTTAGAAGGTTTGGCGGTGTTAAGGCTGCCTCATATTTGATCTATTCTGCAAATCTAGTTATTGTCTGTTGTGCTGGATATATTAGGTTGTTTTCCAGTTTGTCCCCACTGGTTTTCTTCTTGAAATGTAGTTGCATTGGGAGATTTGAAAGAGTCTTTTTTTTTTTTTTGTGTGCTCACCAGTTCCTGAATGTTGAAGACGCTTGGGGATCATGTGTCGGGGTGCGCGTGGGCGTTGATCTCCCCTGTTGGTAACAGTGTAGTGGGCTACAACACTTTTGAAAAGCTACAATTCCGCACTCTATTTTTATCACTGTGTGTGTTTGTAGTGTCCACTAACTCAATGGGTTTAAATGGTTGGAATTTGAACACTAATTTCTGAATGTGAATGAAAGTAAAATTATGCATAAAAAAAGTAAAAAATAATAAACACTAAGAATTTAGGTGGTTCGGCCCACACCAGCCTACGTCCATGAGCGAGAGAAAAAAAATTTCACTATGTCGAATATGAAAGAGTACAGCACCCGTCACCATTCTCTCTACTAGCTAGCCTCTCAATTTTCTGTCTCACAACCTTATTTTTTAATGCTCCACTAGTATCCTATTTATAAGTACACACGTAGAAATCTTAAAGAATTCTAGTCAGCCCATATTGCTATAAATCATATACATAAAGAATTCTAGTGGATTCATAATTCTACTCCAACTCAAATACATATAGATAAAAAATAATATAATAAAATACGGGCCTGGTAGAATACAAAACACAGTCCAACAATTTCTACCTTGACTTGAATTCTGCAAATTACCCTGAAGTTAATCAGCGTTGATGTCGATTCTACCATCGTCATTGTCGAATTGCCGTCGAACTGCCACACCCAAAAAGCATGGCCCACACCTCTATACCGAGGTGCCCACAAACCAATCCAGGTGCCTCACAAATATCACTATTTTGTAGAAGAACGTGACCCCCCATCTCTCCCCCTTTGTACACAACCGGAAAGATCACTGCCACTAACCAAATCAAAAGCAAATGAGACTCGCTTCTGTCGAGGTGTACACTTATCCATCACGTTTGTCGTATTAGTCTCATTGCACAAAACTTTCCTGTGAACATATAACAACTGTTGCTCTTGCATCTTGCCAGCATCTTGCACATCATCTGATTTGCTCACATGCACACTTGTACTACCCAGACGCTTTCGTGTACCCCTGCGACTATTCCGTGTGCTTTTTCGTAACTATTGTTCAACCTGATCACCCTTACACTTTTTTCGTGTATGTCGTCTACCTATACTACTCATATGATGTTTGGTAGTAGTTTCACCTGTCACAACATTCCCTACGAGCCTGTATAGGTTATCAATCATTTGTCTCTACAGTACATCCTTATTTTTTTTTAAAACCCAAAGAACTCCACCTCTAGATGAGAACCCGCAACCTCTTGAATCCAGCATCCCCAGAGAAATCAAGTTCTTCCTTAGATTCAGCACATATCTAACCCCAGTCAAGATCAAAATGGTCCCATCAAGCCTGCAAAACTACACTGTCCCTGCATCGACAACTTTGCTTAGTGCATTGTTAGCCATCCTGACAGTACCCCCATCGCATGCCTGATACGCATCAAAATACTCTATGACTGCACATATGTGGAACAAACATCCAGAATCTAATATTCAATCTGATTTGCTCATACCTGAAGTAACTGTGAGCACCTCTGATTCTTCATAATCGAAGCCCTCTGTAACTGCTGTCTCTAATGATTGTTCTTTTCTCTTGTCCGCCTTGTACTTCAAACAATTCCTCTTCAGATGACCTTCGTTATTACAATAGTAGCACTTTCCTTTGTAACCTCTCGACTTGAAATGACCTTTCTTCTTGGACCCCTCCTGCTTCACTATCGCCCTGCCTCTGACTTTCCCACTACCTGATGAAATCATGATGCCTTCTCCTTGTGATCTGTCACTCTTCCTCTTCTTCAACATCTCCTGAGATATAAGAGCAGCAACAATCTCATCTAATCCAATGGTATATTTTTTAAACATCAGTGTAGTCCTCAGATGCTCGTATGATGAAGGTAATGAAACTAACAGGAGAATTTCTTTATCCTCATCTTCGATCTTCACACCAATAGAATCCAATTCCATCAATATCTTGTTGAATTCGCCCAAGTGCTTCATAAAGTTTACTTCCTCTGTCATCTGAAGTGCATATAGCTATTTCTTTAAAGACAACTGATTTGTCAATGTCTTGGATTTGTACCTGCTCTCCAACTTAGCCCAGGGTTCTGCCGGATAGCTTTTGTGGATGACTTTTCGAAGAGTGCTGTTACCGAGATACAATTGAATTGTGCTGTTCATCAAGTCCCGCATCTTTTCACACTCTACATCCTTCATCGTTTTCAATTTTTCTAACTTCTTTCCGAGAGCTTTGATCAGTCTTTCACGCGTCAAAATATTATTCATCATTTGCTGCCATAAGGTGAAGTTGTTGTAGCTGTTAAAAAATTCAATCATGAAACCCGAACTCTTCAATGCCATTAGATTTGTGTCTGACAATTCCCACAATCTGAACAAATCGTAATAGCAGATATGTGTAATCTTTGTCCCACGCAATCCAAATCAATTCTGATTGTACCCGATCGCTTCTGATTGTACCCGATCGCTCCTAATTGTACTTGATCACACCCGATCAATCCCAATCTATGTCGTTCTGTCCAATCTAAATAAACGGTGCAGAAATTAAAAAATCTGACCGTACCGATGAATTCGCGGTGCTGAAAAACTTTAAGAGAAACCTTTTCCTTAAATTATTTTGTTATATATGCAAACCAATATAACAAAAATAATTTTGAAGCATTAATTCAAAACTGCACCCACACTGAATAAAAATCTTTCAATATCAAATCCTATCAATTCCATTGCTTGATGATTGAAAACACGAAAACTACTCCCTTTCTAAAATAAAATCCCTATTGCTTAGTTTTAAAAATTTTGTTCCACACAAGATAATTGCCCCGTGAATTCTTTTCAATTCTAAACTCAATTAACCACCACCACAGAACACCAATCCTCAACGAACAGTTAACGTTTTAAATGGCTGTTGAACTTATCAATTTTTGTGTATAAAATAATTGTTGATGATAGAAAACCACTGTAACCTGTTTTGGAAAAAACTTTGCTTTGACCGAACAAATAAAAGCTGTTGCCGCCACTTTTAAATTTGTCATGGATCAATACTGCTTGTAACAATCAAGCCTTGTGCCGCACACACCCACCGCCACACAACCAGTATTGTCGCACTGGTTCTTCTTCTGTTTTTTTTTTGTGCGAAATAAATTTTTTTTGACTTATACGATATGAAATAAAAAAATACCTTACTCTTATCAACTACCACGGCCTCGAATCATCCACTGTCGGCTCTGATACCACTTGTTGGGATTTGAATACCAATTTTCGAACGCGAACAGAAGCAAAATCACGCACAAAAAAGCAAAAAATAATAAACACCGAAAATTTACGTGGTTCGGCCCACACCGGCCTACATCCACCAGCACGAGAGAAAATATTTCACTATGTCGAATGTGAAATAGTACAGAACCCGTCTCCCTTCTCTCTACCAGCTAACCTCACAATTCCGTCTCACGACCTTAAACCTTAAGGCTCCACTAGTATCCTATTTATAGGCACATGCATAGAAAATTATATACATAAAGAATTTTAGTGGACTCCTAATTTCACCCTAACTCAATTACATATAGACCAAAAAATAAAATAATAAAATACGTGCCCGGTAGAATACAAGACACAGCACAACAGATATTATATTCAAAAACCAAATAATTTAATCCAAAATACGAGCCCAACACTCTCACATGCATGCAAGTCATGAATTTATGGCCTTAGGATCTTACAACACTGGTTACTCCAACCAAATATACATTCATCCAAAGTATACCAGAAGAATTATATTTACATGTTTAATTCCCAAAGGATTCTATCAAGACTACACAAAAAGGGTCTCTAAGACCATTCTTCTCATTTCGCGGCTTCCTTTCTACTATCACCTGAAATGTGTTTAAATAACATGAGCCGAGACTCGTAGGAAATAGACTAGAAATGAACAAACGCATAACGTGCGAGGGTTGTTATATGAAATGCAATATATAATTTTCTCCAAAACTAATTTCGTTTTTCAAACCAACCTCCATTTTTCAAAACCAAATTCTGTTCACATAACTAGATTTTCATTCATAAAATCATAATTTAACCTTCCACTACCTTATCAAGTTCAACCATTTCAACATGTCACCACACCATTTTCAAACCATCTTGAGGTTTTCCCATTCCAATTATATTCAACATTTTAACCATTCAAGATTTTTCAAGTTCTAAAAATAATCCACATCATTCAATTAAGATTTATCAACTCAATTCAATTATTGATTTAATTAAGTACTAAAACTTGAACGGCGCCAATAGACACATGCATAATTATCACAATCGGGTCACGCGAGACCTTATGAATAAGTACCCAATCTATAGCCCGACGTGGAGAGCACATATTTTCGATTTTTCTCAGAAACATTGATTGTGGGCCGCCTAGAACATGCTTTTACGGGGATTAATCCGATGGAAGGGCTTATCATATATTGCGCAAGTTTTTGATCTTTCACTGAAGAACTGCTCGAGCCCAACTTAGTTATCTATTTAAATCATACGGTACCTTAATTAGATCGTTATACTAAAACCAACACGAATTTAATCGTCAACCCAGTTCCTCTCGTCAAACCCAACACTATTAAGGTTCCAATTCTTACCAATTTTTATAATTCATATATTCGAATTAATAATGTTTAAAAATCCCAAATTAACATCTCACATTATTCACATTTATCAATTCATAGGATGTACTCAAAATTCCTAATCCATCATCCCATAATGTTCATATATCATCAAATTTCATGAAATTTGTGCACAATTAGGTTAATTCAACCTCCAATTTGCCCATCATTCAACCAATTTCATCATTTGAATTCACTAATCCAAAAACTCTCAAATTTGATTCAAGTTTTATCCCAATCAAACACTAACTTTTTAAATCACCAATTAATGATTCTCCAACGATAACATCATGATAAATTTATCATAAGTCATTCATAAACTCAAGATTTATCATGCATTAACCTCAAACCATAACCTAGGGTTCCAAAATATAGATTTCTCATTCTTTCATGTACAAATAAAAAATATATAACTAATATTCAACAAATATTCATAGATAGCCATAGTTCCTATCTTTATGAATATCAAACCACAAGAAACAAGACTCTAGCAAGCTTCAATAACAAAACCTCCAACCGAATGGTAGAATAGGAGCTTCCAACACGTATCTCCAACCTCCAACGAGTGTTTAACCAAGAGTGTTTAACCAAGAGGAGAGTAAGAAAGAACCACCAATAGAGCAAGAGAAGCTCAAAAAGGCTCAAAATCTGGTTATAGGGTTTCTATCTCGAGTTTTTAGAGAAAGAGAGAGGGAGAAGATGGAAATAAATTTTGAAGGCTACAATTCAACATTTTAAAACCCATCTGCTGACACCCCGCTCGAGCGAGCTACAACTCAACATTTAAAACCCTTAGCCGCTCGAGTGGCCAACACTGTGTGAGATTTCTAGAAAGAAGATATATAATTTTTGAATTTTCAACCAAACACCTCACAACTCATCCAAACAAGCCACAATAATTATTTTCATGCATTACCAAGTATATAATTATCACCATTCATCATTACTATGGTTAATTTTTAATTCCCTTGCATAATTAAATACTTAACTATTTTTCACTAAGAATGTCATTAACCTCTGCTTCAACTCCTAAAAAGAAATCTCGCAAGTCTCACTCCAAGTGAACTTAACTCCCTTATGCATCAAGTGTTGGAAAAAATCAAAGAAAATAGTAGCAAAATAAAGTAATTAATAGAAAGAACGATATCATGGTGGTTGCAAGCATGTCGTCGATACTCTCCTTAAGAGTATTTTCACGCTCGTCGGAGATGATTACTCGGTGTAGGAGAATGACGGCAAGATACTCTCTAAGATTCACAACCTATTCACCGTATGTGTGCATTTACAATACAATGAATTCAAGAACAACCTTTGACAGATCGTATGTTATAGAGGAGAAATGGGGAGAGAATGTATTTTTTGTTGTATTTTTTTAGCTAAAGGTTCCCACCAATTTATAGAGTCAAAAAAAGCACGTTAAAAAGGAATGCGAAAGATGTTTGAGCATTAATTAAGTAATCAAATGGCTAAAAACTAATGGCAAAAATTTTGAAAATAACTGATTGCTTGATTAGTAGACAACAATTAAATGAAGGAGCAAATTGTGGAACGGTTTGAATAATGGCTTAAAATGTGGAATCAAATTTTCATCAATAAATTTATATAAAATAATTAATCAGATAGTTAGCAAAACTAAATTGAATCGCACACACACGCGAGGACCAAATTCAGGGATTTTCACCCTCTACGTGCAAAATTTACAATGCGCACCCAATTAATTGATTTCTAGGCCAAATTTTAGAAATAGTTGGGCTTTGGACCAGTCTCGTGCACGCGATGAGCTTCCTTGAGCCTTGCCTTGTTTACTACCCAAGGAAAGTGTAGAGTTATAAATGTAGCTTAAAACTTTTGTGTTTTTTCAATGTGGGATAGATATCAATTCTTTCTTGTTTTGAAATACCAACATCAACGATCCCCCACATATTACAAAATAAGAAAGAAGGAAGATGAAAAGATTGAATACGATCTATAGAAAGTGCACTACGTCACCATTGGTATCTTTTGAACTTTGAACGAATGAATTGGGTTGCGAACATATAATTTGTAGGAAGTTGGTGAAGTTGAACTTCTATGAACCCAGTTCCCAATTGCGGATCAGATAAACCAAGTATGCACAGAATAGTCTCTTATCAAAAACTATTCATCATGGGTTGGCATAAATAGACCATGCACATTACCTGGATTTCATGAGTGCTTTAAAGAATTTGTTCGAATTTTTATAGGAAGCGGCCCCACTTCCATACCCATATAGGTGAATTCATCAAGTGTATACAACAACTGATACACCATCCAATCTTGGACTATGAATTCATTAAGAGCAGTTGCTCAGTCTAGCCTAACACAATCTACACCATAGGGAGGGAAAAATAAATGTTTATGCTCATTATGTCAACCAACAATTTATTATTACCCATATAAATCTAATTTATGAGATCTCCAATCATCTAGGTTGGGTTGCCTTGCTATTAACCTTTGGTATGGACATCAATCCCCCTCGATGTTTGTCGTACTAGCTTCTTATTTAGTGGTTTTGTTAGAAGGCCAGCTAAGTTCCTCTCTGACATCACAAAATCTAGGAATATAATCCCATCACTCAACAGCTGCTTCCCAATGTAGATATATGGGATCTCCAATCATATAGGTTGGGTGGATATAATCCCACTTATAAAGGTATATCTACTAAGAGATTTTTAAGCCATTCAGCCTCAGATCCTGTCTTTTCCAAGGTGATAAATTTAGATTCCACAATGGACCGAGCAGTGCAGGTTTGCTTGGAAGATTTTCAAGAGACTGCACCTCAACTTAGAGTGAATACATATCAGCTTGTGAATTTTGTCTCGTTTGAATCAAAGATCCAGTTAGTATCACTGTACCCTTCAAGTACAGTGAAAAATCCACAATAACTTAGACCATATAGTTCATCTCAAGTATTTCATTACTCTGGATATAGCATTCTAGTGATCTTTGCTCAGGTTTTGTGTGTACCTGTCGAGTCTATTTATAGCAAAAGTAATATAAGGTCTAATACAATTCATTAAATACATCAAATTACCAATGATTTGTGCATATTCAGATTGAGCTACACAAGTCTTTTTGTTCTTTTCAAGATGAATAGTACAGTCATATGGTGTACACGTAGATTTAACATCAAAATGTCCAAATTTCTTAAGCAATTTCTCGGTGTAGTGTGCTTGTGAAAGCATCAAGCCACTTTCAATTTTTGATACTTGAATGCAAAGAATCACATTGACTTCTTCAATGTATTTCATATTAAAACTAAATGATAACATGAATTTAGTTTTAATCACAACATCCTACCATGTTCCAAATTTAAGCATGTCATTCACATAAAGACAAATAATGACAACAAAACTATCATTGATTTTACAGTGGATACATCGACTAATGTTATTAACAGTGAATCCATTAGAGATGACCATAGAGTTAAATTAGTCAAATCTCATACCATTGTTTAGGTGCTTATTTTAATCCATATAAAGATTTGACTAATTTACATACTTTATTTTTTTTACCCATAACAAGACAACTTTAAGGTTGTTTCATATAGATTTTTTCTTTTAAATCACTGTTTAAGAAACTAGTTTTGACATCCATTTGGTAAATCACAAGATTAAATATGGATGCTAGTACAATAAAAACTCTTAAAAAAAAATTCTAGTCATCGGTGCATAAGTATCAAAGTAATTTATATTTTTCTTTTAAGAAAACCCTTTTGCCACTAAAAGAGCTTTGAATTTATCTATGAACCGATCATGTTTCTATTTCCTTTTAAATATTTATTTACATCCAATTGGTTTTGTTCTTTAAGGTAAATCTACTAACTCCTAAATGTGATTAGCCATTATGAATTCGATTTCACTATTAATAATTTCTTTCCAAAAGGATGTATATGGTGAAATCACAGCTTCCTTAAAGGTCAAGGAATCTTCTCTCATTAGGAAGTTGTAAAAATCATCGTTTAGGTTTATGGCCTTCCTTTGTCTTTTACTTGTTCTTAGTTTAAGTTATAAACCTATTTGATCTTTACTTAGTAATTTAGAATCTGCATTACTTATAGGTTTTTCAACTTGAATTTTAAGAGAACACATTTTCAAAATTATTATATTTTAACACATTTCAAAAAATATTGTATTCTTGATTTCAACAATTGTGTTGGGTTTAATACGTCACTTTTGAGTATAAGAAATCTATAAATAACATTGCTATCAACATAACCAATAAATAAACAATTATATGTTTTTGACCCAATTTTTCTTTTTTTATGTTCTGGTAGTATTAGTTTAGCAAAACACTGCCACATAATTAGGCATGACAAGTTAGGTGCATAATTTACCCATATAACTTATACAGAGTTTTGCCAATTTTCTTGAAAAAAATTCTTTTTTGTATATGACATGCAGATAAATTGCTTTCCCTCATAAGTTGTTGTTAGGCGCTCCTGAATTAATTTGCATTGAATTTATCATATCCTTTATAGTTTTATTTTTTCTTTTAGCCCTCCCATTTGATTTTGATGAGTATGGTGGTGTGAATTCATAGATTATTTCTTATTTTTCATAATATTCATTAAAAGGATTGTAACTATATTCTCTCTTCAATCAGAGCGAAGTCTTTTAATTTTCTTATTGATTTGATTTTTTGCTATAGTCTTAAAGATCATAAATTTTTCTTATTAATTTGATTTTTTGAATATTCAAGTTGCTTAGTATGTATCATATAACATTTATCAAGTTTTGTAAAATAATAATATTCATAATGAGATTTTTTTAAAGTTAACCTATCTCAAAATAGTTAATCATTGCAAATATATTTATTTTTTAAAATAACTTTTTATAACATGACAACAATTATTATTATTTTAATTAAAATGGGTATATTACACTTATACCCCATGTATTTAAGGGTTATATCACTGTCACTTACTCTATTTTCTGAAATATCACTGTACTCTTTTATTTTTTAATTTTTGTAACACTTTGGTCTAAAAGTTAACTTTTCGTTAACTTTTGGACGGAAAAATAGTATTTTCACACTTACACTCCCTGATTTCTTTGTTTTCACACTTACACCCCATGTTTTCTTTGTTTTTTA
>JAULJZ010106319.1:0-11703 GCA_032270985.1 Heliamphora pulchella | reverse complement strand
ATTCTAGTCAAGAATCTGTAATCCCCTCTGAAGCGTTATCTGATCACACAGCCGCTCTCCACATTCGAGCAGTTGTTCGATGCCAGGGTTCAAATAGAAGATACAATTCAGTATAAAGATATTGAGAAAGCTGAGCCGAGTCGGAAGACAAGAAGGACTTACCCCTCCAATAACCAAAGCCAACCCACCTCCTCCACTAACCTTGTATCCCGCACAAATGAGGTTAATCTATTAAACCCCCAATCAAACCAACCAAACCCTTCATCTTCATCACCTCCTCCCAGAAACAACCAGCCGCTGCAGCCAAAGATGCCGAGGAGAGTCTTCACTCCCCTTAACATATCTCTAACCACGGCCTTGAATCGACTTATCAAGAAAAAGCTGATAAAGCTTTTTGATCCGATGCCACCGCCCAACCCTGTGCCACCACGATACAATCCTTCCCAGTACTGTTCGTACCATCAAAGCCACGAGCACTCAACTGATAGCTGTCTGAAACTCCGTCATGAGATTAAGGATCTCATTAACAACAAAGTCGTGCCACCTCCATCTGCTGCCCAAAAGTCAAACGTCACAACTAACTCGCTGCCGAATCATGCCAAACAAGCCGGTCTGAACTGTATCCAGCTAAGATAACCAAAAAATCCTAACTGTTATATTTTTTCGGCACACCTTCCGCGTCCATATGTTCCAGCCATAGAAAATCAGTCGTCTTGCTCTTTGATCATGACCAGAAATGGAGGGAAATGGAAGAATAGGATGACGGAGCCTAAGATGGATTGGAAATGGTAATTTAGGCAGGCAACCAGGTTGAGGAACACAATGATGATGACGATTGACCGCTGGACTATCCGATACGGCCATATGGATTTGGCAATGTTCTAGACGGCATTGCTCTCCCTCAACTCTTTGGAGAAGAGGTGCATGTCGACAAGATGTAGTCCTATTGATTAGTTTGGACAGTGTTGAAGTCAGATGGGGAGGAGTGGACCGAGTTTTGGGCTGCTCGTGAGAAACAGATAGTATACATAAAAGAAGACATCTGGAGATTGGATGATGTCAACAATACGTGGGATATCGAGGATGAAGAGGAGAGAAAAGGAAGGCCAGAGAGTAGCGATCTGAATGACTTATGGGAATTTGAGAGCTCTTCGTGTATCACTAAGGTTAGAGGAACCGATAACGCAATGCCGGGTTTGTGGGATCCTAAGGAAGGAGTTGAGCACCTGCCTAGGAGCAAAAGACACTTCAAACCGGCTCAGTTAGAAAAGGGACAGGCTAGCGGAAAAGGAAAGGAGAAGGAAGAAGAAGAAGAAGAAGAAGAAGAAGATGATGTTGTACTGAGACAGCTGAAGAAAACCCAGGCCAACATCAGCATATGGGATCTGCTGATGGCTTTGCACAGGCACTGACAGACTGTGCTGAAGGTTTTGAATAAGGCAAACGTCTCGATAGACGCAACCCCTAAATAGTTGATCGAACTGATCCGACCAGCTGCAGAGCCCAAGGTAATTTCCTTTTCTGACAAGGACTTACCGTTGGAAGGAAAGAGCCACAACAAACCCCTGCACATCACAGTTAAGTGTCTAGAGAAGTGGATCCCTATTACGCTTATCGATAATAGGTCAGCGCTGAATGTTTGCCCTCTCCGAACGGCAATTTGTTTGGGTATGAAACCAGACCACTTCACACCTAGCAACCAGGGGGTCAGGGCCTACGACAACACAAGACGAGATGTTCTGGGGCTGGTAACATTTGCTGTATCAGTCGGACCGCTGGAAACATATGTGGAGTTCTACGTGTTGGACGTCCCAGCATCATTCAATCTGCTACTAGGAAGACCGTGGCTTCATGATCCAGATGTACAGGTGGTTCGTTCAACCCTCCATCAGAAACTGAAGCTGATCAAGAATGGAGCGGTGTTGACTATCCACGGGGAGGATAGCATCCAACCCCCAAGGGAAGATGGTTCAACTCTCCTGAAAGTTCAGCACGAAGAAAGAGATGTGTTTTTGAGCGGATTCAAGTTTGATGAGGCCCAAGCAGTTCAGATGCGGTTGAAGGAGGAAGAAAGTTACATCAACCCCTACGTTGTTACCATGATGAGATAGATGTCTTATTTCCCCGGGATGGGGTTAGGACGTTAACAGCAAGGGATCCCAGAATCCATCTAGGTGTTGCCAAGCTCACAACGTATTGGCCTAAGTTATCAGCTAATAGAAGAGGATCTTGAGAAACCCAAGAAAGGACAAAAGGAAAAGAAGAGCAGGTACTCGAGAACATTGAATGGCTACTTTGCCAAGGAAGGGGAAGACCTCCCTTATTGTGGCTTCCCGAAACCATGGATTGACGAGGAAACCAATCAAAAACTACTAGGCTTGGAGATCTTCTTCAGCCACCAACTATCCGATACAGAAGAAGAAGCAGTGGAAGAGAGAGAGAGGAAAGAGAAAAAGATTCGAGAAGAAGAGGACTGGGTAGACAAGCTTGACAGCACAGGCACGAAGGCTTTGTTCAATGATCAGATGGCTCGAATGCATATAGTCCGACCAAGATTGCTTGATGATGGGCTATGGCGTACCGACTGATTACACTGGACTTATCGTGGACGTAGCTTCGAAAAATGTTGATAACTAGTCTTTAAAATTCTGTAATTTGCATGATTCAAGTCTCGAGTCTGAGTCTGAGTCTGAGTCTTGTGAATTTTTGCTTTGTTCTGATCAGTTGGATGTCGAGTCTGAGGGCACGTCTGTCTGTGCACCCTCTTCCTCTCTCGCTTTTGAGTTTGTAATTCCCTCCCTTTTTGATATCAATGAAATGAACGAGGATTCTGATTACTCTGCTTTGCTTGATTTATTTTATACGCTTTCTGATGATTTTTAGTTCAAATGGAATGCCCCCGAAGAAATAAAAACTTTAACAAAAAGATAAGAAGAAATGCACACCCAACCAATAATTAAAGGAATTGTCAATTAATCTGGGTAATGAAAGTAATCCACAAGTTATCCAAATTGGTTCTTCATTATCTTCAGTTGAACGTGAACAATTAACAATTTTATTAAAAGAATTCAAAAACGTCTTTGCATGGTCATACGAGGATATGCCCGGAATTGATTCCAAAATCGTCTAACACCACATCCTCTTGTACCTCGATGCCAAACCGGTTAAGCAGAAATTGAGAAAGATATGGCCAGAATAGGCATTGAAGAACAAGAAAAAAGTCACCAAGCAGATCAACACTGGGTTCTTTATGGTAACCGAGTATCCGAAATGAGTGGCCAACATAGTGCTGGTCTTGAAGAAGGATGGACGCATCAGAGTTTGTGTAGATTTTTGGAATCTCAACAAGGCCAGTCCTAAAGACGACTTTCCGTTACCGCACATTGATGTCTTGATGAATAGTACAGCAGGGCACGCCCTCTTGTCATTCATGGACGGCTTTTCCGGGTACAATTAGATCCTAATGGACCCCGAAGACAGAGAGAAGACAACGTTTACAACGCCTTGGGGCACCTACTGTTATCGCGTGATGCCATTTGATTTGAAGAATGTAGGAAAAACCTATCAAAGGACTGCAATTACCTTATTGCACGACATGATACATAAGAAAATTGAGGTGTATGTGGACGATATGATTATGAAATCCAATGATCGAGACGGCCATAACATAGCACTCTAAAGATTCTTCAAGATGATCAGAAAGTACAAGATGCGGCCCAACTCACAGAAGTGTGCCTTCGGAGTAGTGTGTGCCTTCGGAGTCACTACAAGCAAAATGCTCGAGTTCATGATTACTCAACGAGGCATCGAAGTCGACTCGTAGAAAATCAAAGCTATCATGGAAATGCCTCCTTCAAAGACCGAGCGAGAAGTCAGAGATTTTCTGGGCAAAGTACAGTTCATCAGCCGATTCATAACCAAGCTGACAACAGCCCGTGAGCCGTTGTTCCGTTTGCTGAAGAAAGGGGTTAAGTTCGAATGGGACCAGAAATGTCAAAATGCCTTTTAAGCTGAGTCAGTATTTGCAGAATTCACCTATCCTATCTCGTTCTGAGCCTAATAGGCCACTGATTCTCTATCTGTCAGTGACCGATTTGGCTATGGGATGCATGCTGGCACAAGAAAGGAAAACCGGGATTGAAAAGGCAGTCTATTACTTAAGCAAGAAGATGACCGGATGCGAGGTACGATACACACCGTTGGAAAAGACATGTTGGGCTTTGATTTGGGCCTTTCGAAAACTAAGGCATTACATGTTATCTTTCACGGTGAATGTAATCTCCCGTATAGATCCATTGAAATACTTGTTCGAGAAGCCGGCACTAAAAGAAAGACTGGCCTATTGGTTGCTTTTATTGTCAGAGTTTGATCTCAAATACATCACCAGAAAGTCGGTAAAGGAGAGAGCAGTGGCAGAGTTTTTGGTGGACCAACCGATTGAAGGAGACGAGGACGCCAAGTTTCAGTTCGCCGATGAACAGCTCATGGGAGTCAGGGACGACAAATGGACTTCGTATTTTGATGGCACATCCAATAAGTATGGTTATGAAATAGAAGATCTCCTTGTCACCCCCGACGAGTCACACGTTTCTCTATCCCTGAAACTCAATTTTGAAGTCACCAACAACCAAGCTGAGTATGAAGTATGCTTAGCCGAGTTAGAGGCAGCCCTATAACTAGGGGCAAAGAAACTATAAGTCGTCGGAGACTCAACATTGGTGGTTTCATAAGTAAGAGGAGAATGGAAGGATAAAGATGAAACTCTAATTCTCTACCACCAAGAGCTTGAGAAGTTGATTCCACACTTTGAATCTCGGTAGTTTTCACCCATGTTCTAAGATTGCAGAATAAGTTCGCTGACATCCTAACTACTCTGGCGTTAATGATAGACATACTATCTGGAGTCAAGATGAGGCCATTGATAATTAAGCAAAAAAGAAAAGCCACATATGAGATGACAGCGGCAATCGAAAAAAGCACAGAAGAACTCCCTTGGTACTTCGACATCCAGAATTTTATAAAGAAGAGAAAATACCCCAATTACACCAACAAAAAGGACAAAAGAGCAATAAGGAGATAATCTGCACAATTTGACATTTGCGGAGGAAAGTTGTACAAACGAGAGCATTCCGGAGTCAATAAGTTATGTGTCAGCAATGAAGAAGGCCGAGAACTGTTGAAAATGATACATCCTAGAATCTGCGAACCTCACATAAGTGGAAATATATTACCCAAGAAGATCCAGCGACAAGAATTTTTTTGGATGACAATGGAAGCAAACTGCATCCAATTCGTGCGAATGTGCCATAACTGTCAGATCTATGCGAACCTCATGCATGTTCCCCCATCCCAACTATATAGCTTGATGTCGTCGTGGCCGTTTTTAGTATGGAGAATTGATGTGATTGACAGAATAACATTGAAGGCTTCAAATGAGCATGAATTCACTCTGGTAGCCATCGACTATTTCACCAAGTGGGTGAAAGTTGCCTCCTACACAGTGCTGAAAGTCTCCCATGTCGCCAAGTTCATCAAGCAGAATATCATTTGTCGATACGAAGTCCCCCATGAGGTTATTTCAGACAACGGTTCGCATTTTCAAGGTGAGGTCCTAGACCACTTCGAAGAGTATCAAATAGTGGTCCACAAGTCATCACTGTACGGGCCACAGACCAACGGAGCAGTCGAGGTAGCAAACAAGAACATCAAGAAGATACTGTAGAAGATGATCAGTTCACACAAAGATTGGCCAGAACATCTACCGTTTGCACTGTGGGGGTATAGGACGTCGATCAGAGCTTCAACAGGAATCACGTCTTACTCCTTAATGTATAGGATGGAAGCTGTACTTTCCATTGAAGTGAAAATTCCTTCACTAAGAGTAGTGGTTGAGGCCAACATCCCGGAAGTAGAATGGCAGAGAAATCGGATGGAAGAGCTACTCTTGTTCGATGAAAGAAGACTGCAGGCTCTATTTCATATACAAGAGTACTAGAGAATGATTGCCGGAGCGTTCAACAAAAAGGTCAAAACCCGGAATATAAGAAAAGGTGACTTGGTTCTTAAGGAAATCAAGGTTCCTACTTTTTATCCAAGGGGTAAGTTCAAGTCAAACTAAGTCAGGCCGTATCTGATCAAAACTATTATGATCAGTGGTGCTGTAATCATCATGGACCTAGATAGCAACACATTCTCTACTCCGATCAACTTGGACCAACTCAAAAAGTACTATGCTTGAGAGAAAAATAAAATAAAGGCTCGCTGGGTTGAAAACCGAAAAGACGGCCCAGAAAAAAGTTAGAACAACCCGCAAGGCCGAAAACCCAAAAGAGTGACCTTAGCAAAAGTTAAGGTATCATAAAAAGGAGAGTGTTAATACCCAAGAATGAACCAAACCCGAACTACGTTATGGCCTGATTCCACTTTTTGGGATACGTAGGCAGCCTCTTTCAAGAAGTTCGGCCACTTTCTTTGTTTTAGCCATCTTTGAATCCGAGTAAAGATCAATGCAAATTTATTTTTGAATTCTGATAATAAAGTCATTCAAATTGTAAAAATCGAAAAACTTCAAATAATTGGGAACCTTTTTTCCAGATAAAGGTGGGGTGTTCTCATTACTACTGTTTCGATTACAAAGTTTTGAAAATAAAGACGGGCACGTAAGTCCCAAACTCTAAATAAAACAAAAAGAAAACTATAAAATCCTAAGAGCAAAGCAGGTCCCTCAAATCTTTCTCCTCTTTGCCTCTTGTCCTCCTTATTTATCTCTCTTCGCTCTATCTTGGATCAGCCACGCCTTGTACTCAGGGAGCTCCAAGTACTGCAACTCCTGCATCTCCATCAGTGAACGAGATGGCCAACCCTCTTGATACCTCGCCAAAAATGGGGCCTGAAGAGTAAACGAGTGCATACGACCCAGCACGCCGCGGAATATGATTTGGCCCCGACCAAACCGTCGCATGATCTGGTGAGGGCAGTAAAAAGTGGACAGTCTGAGGCCGATTAACAGGACACTAGGATGGTCCATGGTAATCAAAGGCATAGTAGGGATCCGCCACCAAGAGCACTGCCAAGTAATGTCTGTCCCCGTCAGGAAGGAAAGATATTGTTGTCAAGCCGTCTTAGTAATGCATATCGGATAAAAAGGACGATGGACGAGGGCAGCAGCACTGTACCTATCCGTGGCTGGTTTCTGCAGAAGATTCACCTTATCCATCATCCAGATCTGAAAATAAAGAAATAAAAGAGATAAGAATCGAAAAAATCAGTAAAAAGTGAGATATGTAGAAAAGTAAAGAAATAAAGAAAAATGAGAAGAAGAGCAGTAAAAATCGAAAAAAATTAGCAAAATGAGAGAAAAGCGGTAAAAACCGAGAGAAGTTAGCAGGAGAGAGAGCGAAGGAGTGAGCGCGAGCGCATAATCAGTTCTGCAAAAATGGCAGGCGAGGATTACGAGATGGGTGAAGGACATGATGACGAGCCATTAGGGCCCGAACCTGAACTGGATGAAGGGATAGAAGAAGGTGCAGGCGACTGCGAGGGACATGATGAGCCCTTGCAGCTCGAGCCTGAACTAGATAAATTGATAGAAGAGGGTGGTCGGGGAATCAAGAGAGCGCCCTCGGAAGACATCAAAGTACACGACAAAACATGAGCGCAGAAAGGGTTTTGGGTACTCATGACCAGCAAATCAGCCTGAATCCGCCTATAAGGGTTGAGTTGGAAGATGAAACTGGTCCACTTGAGGATGCAATGAAGGGGTCCAGACAGAGGCCCGAAAAGTGGATGAATTGATCATCGAAGAATCGCAGAAAAGACAAGTGGGAGGTGAGAAAGCTCCTTTGATGAGAGAGAGTTATGGAAGGTTGTGTGTTTGTCAAGGGCAATATGTTTCCAACCATTAGTGTGTCTTGAACCTATTAGCATAACTAGATGGTCGAAGATGCCAATAGAGGATTGCCGGCAAAAGGAGAAGAAGAGTGTAAAAGGAGAACTTTAGGTTTCACTTGGAGAAGTAAGGGACTGCCAGCAAATGTAGTAGTCACGCCTCGATGAACGGCGTCTAAACCAATCAAAGTCTCGGCAAGTATCATCGGAACAAAGTCGTTCCCCGACTACATTTGACCAGCAATGTCAACCAACAGGGAACTGACTCGTCCGTCAGAAGAAACAAGGAGGTAATGAGCAAGTAGGTAGAAGCACAAGACATAACGGCGCCGTAACTGAAAGCCAAGATCACCAAGATCGCCAGTGGGACGAAATCTGTCTATAATCCAAGGAATGGCAAGGCAATCATCAGATGTCAGGAGAGAAGCCTCTTTCTTGGATAAGCCACAGAGGCGCATCATCTGTTGTCGGTAGGAGAGAAAAGGGAGCCAGCAATGCAACAAGTTTCCTTGGAGCAAGGTCTAAAATGGCCGTAAACTCCTCTATGGTGGGGCATAATTCTTCGAGACCAAAGCGGAAAACATGGGACTGTGGATCCCATAATTATGCAGTGGCTCATTGATCTTGACGGCCCTCAAAGAGAATAGGGAGTTGATGCCGAACGACGCAAAGTTGAAACGCTCAATAGACGAGAACTCTTCTATCCACGCAGAAAGTGAACCATGAAAGGAGGCCATTATGTCGAAAGTGACAAGGAGTGAAGAGCCCCAATCCACCTTTTATAGGGCATGAAGAGGATGGAAACCAGAAGGTTCGAGAAAACCTAAGATTCTTGTGGCCGCAACCTTTAAAAGCTACGACCGCAACCTTCTAAGGAACGACCGCAACTGTCAAACATGCCGCAATTTGTTCCTTTTTTGCGGTCGTGTCCTTCTTGATGTACTTTTTAACGACCGCAACTATCAAAGGTTGCGGATGTACCTTTTCTAATGTACCTTTTCGTACCTTTTTCGTCTTCCTTTTCTTGTTTCAAAAATTCTTCATCTTTTTACCGATTGTTTAAATCTTTGTTGCATTCGGATAAGACATCCATCTTGTTAAGAATAAGTGTGAAAATATTTTAGCAAAGATTAGTTTATGACTCGAGACTTATATCATGCATTGTACAGCTAAGACAATTTAAACAAATAAAGATAAGTTTTTCATGCAAAAAATAAAGGCAAAATCATATTTTCATAGATAAATAAACAAAAAAGTAAAAGGCTCGAAGGCCCAAATGTATCTGAAGCTGCAGGGGCACCCTGGCCCATCATCAAGTAAAACTGGGCACGTAGGCCCGAAAAACTGAATGTATCTGAAGACTGAGAAATGAATAAGAGGGGGGAAATCTCTCTCTCAGGACTGTCTCTGGTGAACCCGACGGGAAGGAGGAATGGAAGGCCCAGCACCTGAGGGGCCGACCTCAGAAGAGTCGAACATCTCCTCAAGATCATCTCCATCGTCATTATGGCTGCTGGAAGAAGATATGACTCTAGAATGACTTCGAGCTGATGAAACTAATCCACGAGTAAAGGGAGGACGGGAGGAGGCACGAGACCCACGACCTCGGGCAGCACCTCGAACTGGAGCCCGCGGCTGTAGAAAGGAAATAAAGATAAGTGCATGAACAGAATGCATAAGAGGAATGAAGAATTGAACAGTCAGAAGATACTCACTATAGGCTCAGGGGCAAAAGCAATGCCAGCATCTCGGAGACAAGCGTCCTGCTGACAAATCAGCACCCTCAGGCCAGACATCAGGAGCATATGACGATCTACCCATGCTTGGTCAACCTGCAGAAAGTAAGCAAGAGTATAGCAAATTAAACAAGGAAAAGTAAAAAAGGAAAGCTTTAGGACAAAGACAAACCCAAGAAACGTCCACTTTGAACTTCGAAGTTGGTGGAACCGGAACAAGAAGGACGAATGGATATCCTGCCACGAAGGAAGTGACGTCCCAGGGAACCTCTACAACCACTACTCCTGCTCCAGCTACTCCAACTGCTCCTACAGCTGCTCATGCCGCCGCTGCTACTCCTACAGCTGCTCATGCCGCCGCTGCTACTCCTACTCCTCTCCTAGCTCCAACTGGTCCAGCCGAGGAATCTCCTGCAACCTCTGGACAAGGACCCATCTGTTGGAGAAATATTACAACACAAGATACATGCTTGGTGATCTAGAAAATACATGTTTATTAATTTTCAATGATTACAATAAACAAAATTTACAGAAAACAAAATTGCAGAAAATAACATGAACAAAATATGCAAACCGAGTCCTGCAAACGCAATTTCCTTAAGAATGATTCACCGCCTACCAAGGGTGTTGTAGGTATCTCCACCGACGTCTCTCCTAGGATAAAACGGTTAACTCGAACGTTGGAACACCTCTAAGGATCAGCTTTTCGAACGTACCTCGTCTGTCTTTCTCTCTCTCTCTCACAGCTTTGAAATCTCGGAATTTGTTTCTCTTTTCTGCTATTTCAGTCTCACCTTTCTCTTCTATCTTCTTCTCTCTATCTTCTGCTCTCCTCAGAATAACAGATAAGATCTATATATGTAGCCATTCTCTCATGGGAGTTACACATACCAAATGAATGGTAATAAACCAAGAAATCAATTGGCCAATTGAATTCAGAAATCAATTTTGGTCTATTGATTTCAGAATTCAATTTGGGGTTACAAATAATTGAATTGCTAACGAATTCTGCCAATTGAGTTTATATAACCAATTGAATTCTACCTCTGCCAGCCAATTAAATTCATATTGCCAACACCATCAACCCCATCAGGTGTCCCCTCGCCCATGCCGTGTAGTCCCCATCAGGATCTATAGGTACATTAAAGGAATCATACTGGATACTACATATAACTTTGACAGAATACTATAAAAGCAAGAATTAAGCTATTGGAAATAGAAAACGCTCACGGCCGTGATATTAATGCAACGGTCGCAAGGAAAATGAGGATCAAGTGCACAGGTGCAAGGAACAATATTGTGACCGTACTAATGTTAGTGTCAGAAAGTTACGCCCGCAACATTGATTGTTGCGACCGCAATGATTTTGGGCACTATTTCACTAAATTTTAATAAACAGTGTGTTAGGTGCTAACATGCGATGTGTTGGGTCAAATATAAAATAGCATTACGAAATCTGTCAAAGTTATTTCAATAAAAAACATAACGAAAGTATAAATAGCTAGATACTAACTAAAATCATAGGATTAAGCATGTTAACATTGTAATTGAGATAATGAGGCCTAATAATAATAAATTGAATGAGTAAACATGCAAATTGTGAAATGAAATTTAAAATCTAACCCGACCTCTCCACGGGGATAGAAAGTGCGGAGAAGGAAGTGTCGGGGTTCTAATAAGTGTACCTGCAATGCAGTACCACGGGCGTATCCTCAAGTCGATGCAATGCTTGCCTAGATAGCCTTTGTTCGTGCAAAATTTCAATCAAATAAGAGATTAGTGAAAATTGGAAAATCTTAATTTTCTAGTTTTTCGTTCATAGGACTAGGTTTTTTGTGTTTTAATAATTGATGAGATTCAAATTTTGGCATCTACAAATAGTATGACTGCTAGAAATTTCATTGGTGATTGCGGTGATGTTCTTGGCAGAAAAATTTATGAGTGAAAGCACGAAGAAATTTGTGATTGAGACAATTCTTGTCAATTTCACATGTTTTTTGAGAGCTATGCATTGCTAACAAAGGCTCAATTTCATTGGTGATTGCGGTGATGTTCTTGGCAGAAAAATTTATGAGTGAAA
>JAULJZ010106308.1:0-11704 GCA_032270985.1 Heliamphora pulchella | reverse complement strand
TTGAGCTCGTAGATGCAATTAAATTCAATTAAATTCAATCACTCCTACCACCAACAGTAACAACTAAACCCATTTTGCAGAAGATATTTTTTAAAAATTAATCTTTACATAGAAACCACATCATTTTGAGCAACAAAGAGCACCCTCGAAACCACAATTTTAGCTGGTAGAATTCAATTGAAGCAATTGAAGAAAAAAATCCTTCACAAAAATTCTAAGAGAAAAAATCAAAAGTAAAAAACCTGAAAGAAAAAAAAAAGCAAAAAATGGGGTGAAAAGAAATGGTTAATTGCCTATTTTTGACACATTTTTAGCTTCAGGATCAAAGCTTTAGTAGATTGGATCACTATCATATTAGTAGATCTTTTCTCTATTACCTATCCGTGTTAGAGCAACTAAGCAAATTGGTTATTTGATCTTGGGTATTAGAATTTCAATGGGAACAATATACAATAGATCAACTAAGAAGAAATAACCAATAATCTGAAGAATTAATCTACCTGAAAAATGAATAAAGTAATCATAACATTACAACAATAGTGAGCAATAACAATGATAGATACAATAATAATAATACAAATTAAGCAAATTCGATCCAAATTAAGAATGAAAACCTTCAAATGGCAATCCATAAAGCCCTTTGATACTTCAAGCATTTTCTGAAAGAACATGTATAGAAACCCCAACGGTGTCCGAATAAGAAAATGTTTAAATTTTAGATTTTAAAAAATAAAAATTGAGATGACCTAGCAAAACTGTAATAAGAGAAAGGCAGCACAAAAGATCAAAGGATCAATAAATAATGTTGAACAAAAAGATCAAACAAAGAGAGTTAGGGCAAAATAGGAATACCTTTAGGAAGACGATGATGATTGGTGTTCTCTACAAAAAGAAAACAAAAAACAAAAAATGAGATAGAGCAAGAGAAATGAAGAAAGATAGTTAGGGAAAAATACCTCCCGTTCGTGGCACACACACACACACACACACAGCAAGAGATAACATAGGTAGATTGGCGGTGACCAGTGATGATGAGCGGCGTAGAGCGAGGGATCGGAGTTGAGAGGTGGATGAGATGGAGTAAGCATGAGCGAAGTGAGGGAGTAAGAGGCAGAGAGAGGAGTGGGAGATGACTTGTGGCGAAGTTAGTGAGGGGAGTGCCACAGAAGAGACGCTATTGGATCAGACAGAAGACGGAGACTTGAGAGCGTGAGAGAAGACGGAGAGATCACCGATGCGACGTGTGAGCGGCGCCGATGTTAGAGAGTCCTGAGGGCTGAGCATATTGCATGAGATCAGATGGAGAGGGACGAAAGAGGCACTGTTGGATGAATGGAGAAAGATTGGAGAGGTGCACAGCCATTGGATTAACGAAGAATGATGCTCAACCGTAGGATTTAGAATACATAACTGTCTCATCAGTTTCTGCTAACTTGTATAATATATATATATATATATATATATATATATGTCAAATAAATGCCAATTTAATAAAGCTTAGATAACAATAAAAACATGCACATAAATAATAATACTAAATTAATAATAATAATACTACTACTACTACTTGTAGCGCCCTGTTTTTTGGGCTCGTCAAGACATACATAATTATAATTAAAGAAAATATTCTAGCCATTCATTCATAGTTACATAAAATAAGTACTACATCATTAAGAGTCCAGAACTGCTCAAAATACAAAGCGAATACAGTTTCACAAAAAATTCAATAAAAATTACAATAAGCCCGTGAAAACTGAACAAAAAGGACAAAAAAGGGTGAACTTCAAGTTCTTCAATTCGCATTGTTGGGGTCGGCTGGTTCCTTTCACTCACCTGGTTCTTCAAAACCTCCTTCTTTCTCGGGTGCGACTGCCTCAAAGAGTTCTTCTTTCTCACCTGTGGCACGAATACCATGAGCCAAAGCCTAGAAGCGAACTCCCTAAACCTTCTAACCAAACTCACAACAAAATATTCTACAACGCATATCGTATAACACCTAGTAAAATTTATAGTCAAGGTGACAGACAAATTTTACAATTATGACAAGGCAAACATATATAAGATTAAGTATACAGGTGCGTGATGCAAATGAATGGGATGCAACCAATTTAAGATTTTTAATCCAATTTAAACTCAAGTTATTCTAGGTTCTCCCAAACCGAGGTGAACCATCATAAACCCCATGATCCCAACCACGCTGACTAAGTATACTGACCGACAAAGAGCGTTCCTTAAGCCATGGGATGAGTACCGAGTAGACTAAGTATCTAGCCGGGTCATCACTTACGGCAAGGGCATGGATATGTCAACACTTCAGGCTCTCAACTCTCAGGTTAAGGTCAAACGCGGGATTGCAAAATTTAACTCCTATTATTACGCCATCCGAACCGCCTTCTCCAAAATATAAACATCACAACAATGTGCATTTAGCACTTGGGGCAAAAACCTCCGAAAACAAATTAGGGCATATAGCTAATATCACAAGATTTCCAAATATCCAAATTTCTAAGAATTCCAATTCCATTAATTCAAGTATCAGGACTAAGATTCAATTTCATTCTTCCAAAAAATATAAATAAATAAATTCGGTGAACCCCGTAAACCTAACCCAATAATAACGTAATATGACATATGCAATGTGGAGACTCGGTACGTCGTTATTTTATATAATTAAACTTATTAAAATGATTTATAATAGTTGATACGATTTTTGGCATGTGTTGAGACTCCAGAGTATATTATTGTGATAAATCAGGCGAAATTAGGAAATTGAGATTTATTTAATTTGGGTTAATTTAAATTAAGATGGAAGATTAAAAGTAATGAGTTTATTATTTATTATTATATTATGTTGAGGGTGGAAATATCTAGAGGTTAAAAAAAAATGTTAACATCTCAACCGAAGCTGAGATGCTTCGGGAGAAACCGAAAGAGAGAGAGAGGGAGATCGAGAGATCGAGAGATCGAGAGAGAAGGATCGAGAGAGAGCGAGAGAGAGGGACCAACATAAATAAGAGAGACCGAAGGTCCCCCTTTTTCGAGACCTCTGTCACCCTCTTCTTCTTCGGTTCTTCTCTTCTCCCTTCTCTTCCCTGTGTATTTTTTTTAGATTTCATGGGTGAGATCTAAGATTTGATCTCCACTCTTAGTCAAACAAATTGGAAGAAACAAACAAATAAGCCCCAAATCCCAAAACTTTTCCCGCTGAGTCGAGACCCCCACCCTGCCGACTTCTTTGTCTTCTTCCTCTCTTCCGTTTTTGGTTTTCTCCATTATAGAGCTCCCATGGCCCAAACTCCACTCAGTTTCAGAAAATCTTGGACTCACGTTAGAATCAAGGTAGTAAATCAACGCTAAAACTCCTCACTGCGCTCTTCCCCATCCCCTATTTTGGCGCCAACATCTTTTTGAACTTTCTGTTTGATTTTTATTCTTCTTCGATTCCTGGGCACCTATACGGAAGCTACGAGGTAGTGGGATCAATTCGAAGTTTAGGAAGCTGAAATTGTGGGAGAAACTCAGTCCTTTCCTCCGACCGCAGGGTATTGCTTCATCTCATATCTTTTTCTTTTTTTTTTTGATTGTTTTCATGAACATTGAGTTCATCATTGTTTCCCTTCAAAATTGGAGGTCACAATAATCAAAATTGGAGCCGAATTGGAGAGCAGGGCCGAAATCTAGGGTTCCAAGCTATCTGGAAAAAACTAAAATTTGGGGCTTTTGGTGTTTTCAACTTCCAACAGGTAGGATCTAAACTAACTTGAGTGTTTTTCATTGATTTGTGTTGATTTTTATGAAAGTGAATAAATTTGTAATAAACACCCAAGTATTAGTTTTGAGAACTAAATATTTTCACGAACTCCTTGTGGAATATTCAACTTGAAGCTATTAAATAAATAGTATAAAATACGTGTGAATTAAATCCCAATACTCGAAGTGATTGATTAGCTTATGGTAATTGGATAATGAGATTGAGTTAGAACCCTTAGAAAGCAGCTGAAATTAAATAACTAATTAAATTGTGAATTGGTGAAATAAATTGGTAGTTTAAGTGAAAACATAATAGCTTCGAAACTTCTTGGTTTACTTAACTTGTTGGTCTAATTTTCATTGGGAATTGGTATAACTGTGATGTAGTTGAAAATGAATGGTTGTAATTGTTTTGATCGTGATTGAGAGTTGGAATCCAGGCGATGCCTAAGTATATATCTTGTGATTTGAGTTTGAGTTTGACAGGTAAATTTGGGATAGTCCGAAAAATAGAGAAAATTCTGTCGAGATTTTTAAGAATTAGACTTAGTTTATTTTTGGAATTTGGGATAAGTGAAAACTTATAAGAAATTAAGTTCAAGAGAATATTATTAAAGAAATTTTTGATTTTAAAAATAGGAGTTATCAAGTGGGTATCACGCACCTCAGAGGTGAGGGCGTGACATGCAACTGCTATTTACAATTCATAGGTATAAATTGATCATGACTTAGGCTAAAATGAATATATATATATATATATATATATATATATATACTTTGCATAGAATTGTAAAATTATGAGTATGGAGTACTAGTATATGAAGCACGAGTTACAACATATAAAACATGGATTCAATTTAGCGACATGAATTCTAATCATCAATTAATCACTCTTATACACTAATCATCCAATATAACTTAATTAAAACATATACATTAAGTCCCACATCATAACATGTCATTATATACTTAACAAAAATTAAGGTAATTGTTCAAGTGTCAATTTAAAATGTATAATAGTGTTTTGGGGTACCTAGACAGTTCTAATTTTTGGACATCATTTAGTTAAAAATATTTTCTACAACTTTCATGTTTAACACTAAGGTTAGATCCTAGGGTAAATGGGCCATTTATTTCAATTGAAAACAAATAATTTAGCACTTTATAGAAAACAAAGTACAAAATTTGGGCCTCAGTTGGTCTTAGCTTTGGGGCATGAAATCAAGGGTTATGGGTCTTATTGTTGGATATGTTCTAGTTTAAAGTGTCCCCTACAAGTTTCTTGTTTTGTGCTAAGGCTAGTTGCTTGGAACAAGTTGAAGATTTTGACTATTTTATAAAATGGGTTCAGTTAGCTATAAAAGGTTCAGCAGAACCTAGTTTCAACAGAGAATGCATAAATCTTTTGGAGGACCATCCAAGGGTTTCTAGGGCTGATTTGTAGTCAGCAAATAGTTTGATATGTTATCTACACTTTTTATGAAAGTTACTTTTGGATTTGGTCATTAAAAACATAGGTTTCTGGTCTTGCAAAAAACATGTGACAAATAGCTCTGTCAGTTAGAGATTTACAACAGTGGTTTTGAAGAGGGGTTTGACCCATCCAACCTCCATATTTTAGGCTCGTTGTTGGTGGACAGCAAGATAAACATGTTATCTATAAGTTTCATGGTTTAACCTAAGCTCGGTTCTCATTCTAACCTAGGGTTTTTATGTCAGCAAATCAAGATGGTCAGAATCTGACACTATTTAGTACAAATAGTATATTTTGAGTTTTACCCAATGAAATCACTTCAAACCAATTTTATATGAAAGATAACTTCAAACTCTAGGTCTAGACATAAATATCACATTTAGATCATATTTCTACAATTAGTTATGAAAAATCAAAGTTCAGGGTTGAAAGTCAAAATAACTAGAACATAGACAAGTTTCTTATTCTTAGTTTCTTTTCTTTTCATGCATGTAATTTATACATATATATATCAATGTTTCAGAACATATACAAGTTGCAACCATATCCAACAATCATCTTAACATGAATAGTTCCTATTTTGGCCCTACAACGCCTTTTTGATAAATTTTTAGATTCTTATTCTTAGAGGTGTTTATAGAATTGGGTTATGGAATATTTTGTAAAAAAATAATAGAGTTTATAGGAGTTTATTTACTTGTTTTGTTGCTCTAAAGGTTGAAGGATATATGGACTTAGCATTAGAGTATTCCTCCTTACTTCTTCCTTCCTTCATCTTTCTCTCCTTCTTTTCTCTCTTAGAACACTTAGAATATTTTCTGAACTCTCTCTCTCACTATGTTGCACAAAAATATAAAGAGGAGAGTGTGGGTTTAGGTCATGGTTTTATAGAAAAAAATTTGGTAGTAGAAACAATTATTAATGTGTAAGCCTATTTTTATTTTTTTTTAAAATTCTCATTGGTTACATGGGGTAGCCGTGGTCTTTTTAAGAAATTTGGTTTTAGATTTGGCAGGTGGGAATTCGGCCATGATAGGTTTGGGGCAGCCACCAAATACTGATTTTTCATTAATTTAGGGTTTAAATTATGTTTTCATACAATTTTGTGTAAGAAAACATCTAAAATATTAAATTTGAATATCTTTTCGTGTCTTTACCTTCTAAAAGTTATGATTTTAGTGTGTTTATGATTAATTTAGTATTCGCATGAACTATCATAATTTTTATAGCAATTGATTAAATAGGTGTAAGCTTTTAAGTCAAATTAAGCTAGCTTGACAAGAATTGACTTTTTGACTTATTTATTGTGTAGAAATTTTAAATAATGATTTGTTTACTTTTATTAACCTATACTATTATATTATTATATATATTACTTGTTTAAAAAGTCTTGGGTCATAATAATACTTAATTTGTATAATTTTTTCTCATTTTTGAGCTTAAAAAAGTAAAAATTAACTTTTTAGGCACATTTCCCAGGGTGGCCGGCCATTTAAAGGTATTTTTGTTATTTTTATTGTTATTTTGTCTTTTATTACTTAATTATATCTAAATATATGATTTAGGGTGTCCTTGTGTCAAAATTTAAATTTTTAAGACTTTTTGCTGTACTAAGGGCAAAATGGTCATTTTATCCTAATTATGAGAATTTTTTATTTTTAATCTTATATTTCATGCTATTTACTTAATCTTGGCTATCACGAGAATTCTCTGAGTGTTAGTGCTTCTCTTCTAAGTATTTGGCCTCTTTAGGGTTTTCCGTGTCGAATTAGGGTTTTCAGTTTAATTAGGGTTTCTGATCTTTCAACGACTTAAGATCTTATCGTCTAACCAGTTTAATACTAGGGTTTGGGCTGGGTTTTTACATGGGTCACTACCAACCAGGTTGTTACAACTAGGGTCCAGACCGTGTTGTTACAATCTACCCCTTAAAATAAATTTCGTCCTTAAAATTTTGTGCGAAAGGTTGTGGATGGTACTTGTCTCACTTCTCTTCGAAGTTGTGTCCTTGTTTACTTGAGTTGTTCTTTATTGTGGGTGTGGACAAGGTCGGGCTCATACGTTCAGCACTTTGAGTAATGGTTGTTTTATCTTACTAACTTCTTAAACCAACTACTACACAATTTTCAAAGATTACGCCGCATATCCGTGATGCGGGAGCTATTTGATTAGTGTTAACCTAAAAGTTTTTATCCTTCGAGCGTACTCTTTTCTCGGATGATGTAACAATTTTAACTAATGTATAAGTTAGAGCTTGCGAACGCAGCGTACCTCAGATCGTCAACACATACTCCTTTATCTCCTGTGAAGGGCGAACACTCCACTCATCGCTCTCTAGTTGGTCAGGTTGCACCACCTTTTTCAAACCACTTGTTTCTTACTGCAATAGACTTGTTTGATCCTTGTAGCTTTGTCCCTACTGACGGCTGTTGTAGTTTAATCCCCTTCGTAGTGGGTATTTATACCTTTTACGGCCAAGCTTCCGACATTGATAACAGATTACTAATTTTGGTACTCTTTTCCTAGTTGTCCCCTTCTGTCATCTTGAGAGTAGGGTTTTGAGCGTGTGATCTTCTTGTTGTTCTTTCGTGGTCCTCCTCGATTGTCTTCTCCACTTTTTAGCAGGTAATGAGCCATTTTATGCCCTGACTGGTTACAAGTATAACAAGCTCTTACTGTTGTTGGTTGTTATTTTATGCCTTGATCCAAATCTCTACTGTTCAGGAAAAATTCTTCTTTTTAGGTACTGGGATATTCTTTACCTTTAGGTCCGATAAGTACCATGATCCTTTCTGGGGTGTCTTTCCTTACGATCGCTCCAAATTGGCTGCTAGATCTTGCAAGATTCATGCCAGGCTCGGGACGTCCACTTCCTCTCCGGTTCTACTTACTCTTACTAAGCACTCATGGCTTTGTCTTTGTCCCGCTATCTTTTAAGGAAGAGAAAAGGAAGAAGGGTCATTGAACTGTTCGATAAGGTTGATTCTACATATGAGGTGAAGGTTGGTTTTATCTGTAGAGATCTTGTCGTTCTTATTGTAGATTGCACAGAATTACAAAACTGTTAACACATGGCTACTATCCTGGACTCTATGTGATTTTTTGTATTGGATTCTAGGTCTCACTTTATTGTTTAGCAAAGATATGTTCCTACCAATCAGTCCGTTCTATTTCTATTTCATATGTTGATAACTCGCAGTATTGTTTACACATAAAATCTCATACGATTGCAAAAGCTAGCTCGGGAGCTGTTATTGTAAGCAAATTTTGACAAAAGGTATGAATTTCCTTTAATTTCCCTTATGTATACTCTTAACATGCTTTTGATGATTCAGAATCGTGCATTCGGTTTGCCCTTCAATTTAAAGGTGAGATGCGGGTCTCAGTTGAGTATAGTAGAGAACTCATGTTGGTGAAAAATCTGACGAATGTATTTTTTGCTTGTAGTTACCAATGTGTCACAAGGACTATAGATAGAAAGCGAGCGGCCTTAGTGAGGCGATCCATTTTAACCCGAATGTTGTCGGTTCTTGAGGCGATCCTGATAGTCCTAGTGATGTAGTCCACAGTCATATGCTTTCATTCCTATTCCTTCCTTTTCAAGAGTCATACTGTTGCTCGTAGCTTCTGTCGTTTGTCTTTAACGTGCTGGTGCGTAGGGTTTAAATGTCTTTTCCAATAACAGGATTATTTTTCTCTGGTGGTTGATCACTCTAAGGTAAAATGAACGTGATAAAAGGTATGATTGAGGCAAATATCAAGTCATGTGATCAATTGTGGTTTGATGGTTAATTCTTCGTCAAGCTCCTAATGCTCATGGTTGTAGTCAAAATTCTTCATTGAAGGTGGCAACGACAGGATTCAGATTCTAACATTTTGGTGGAAAAAACCGGCGTAAATATTGATGCGTATAGATATTATACTGAGGGTATCATAAGCTCGAGGTTTTCTTTTGTTTTCCACTTACCTACTGTCGGTACGAATATTTTTCTTCTCGGTTTATCGAATGTGTGGGTCAGCTATGAACTAGTCTGGGAAAATCTAAATTCTGTCACATGGTGGTGTCGTGAGTCCCTTGGTGAGAAGCTATTATCCCTAACTGTAAATTGCTGATGGCATAGTTCTACTTGTCAGGTCTTTTGAAAGATGTAGTTAGTTAAATAAACCCTTAACCATTCCTGCGATTGGGGGTCTTGATCTTCAAAATTTTGTTAAACGCGGACGTTGACAGTGTTAGAGGCAAGACTGCCAAAATCTTTATTTTTGCAAACGATTATCTAAAAAAGTTAACTAGACGGGCAAATGCCAAAACGGCCTCCAGATAAAACTTTTGATGACGAACGAACAAAATAAAACCCGTGCATCAAAAGTTAATTTAGAAGAATACCTTTTTACCTGTCGAATCTTCAACTATGATTTGAATCCAAGTTGAAGCTCTTATCATAAGTTCTACTGTATTTCCTTATATAATTCCCGGATAAAGTGTGGGCAATAATCCTCCGAGAATTAGTACCGGTAGAACCTGGACAGCTTTAATCTTAAAGACAAGTCATTAAAACTTGTTCAGCCTACCCGCATATTTATAGGGCTACAGTAGGGACCTAGGGAGTAATTATGACTAAGACTTCTAGTGGAACAAAGACACGTATCAGCGATTTTCGTAATTAAGCAAAACTCATAGCGGTATCTGCAATTATGAAAAATTAGCAGCGGTTTTCGCAATTTCCATAAAATACTGAAATATAGTTCACACTATTAAAGAACTATAATTGCACTCTGACCCATAATCTGAAGACCATCTTGAATTGAGTACCTGTTATTAAATGCTAACCATTTCTTTCCACGTTAAGATTTTTGATACCCACCAATTAAATTTAACTACTGACAATTTAATTTAATCGGCATCTTGATATTCCTTAAGCCTTTCGTTTAATTTATTTGACCGCCGGATAATCAAATTCACCTGCCGGGTTTGTCCCGGTCAAAACTTATAAGCTTCCTTAAAGGGGTATGATCAATCCTGATCTTTCAGAATGTGAATTCCGTCAATAATTAATATTCGCTACATAAATAATACCGCTATCCAATTCACCGGGAATATAGACCCATATAAGATCACACCCTCTAATGAATCAAAATAACGAATATTAAATATACGAAAATTAATAATTATTTCAAGATTAAGAGGATAAGCACTATTCATAATAACCTTGGGGTGTAAATTAGTTTATATAGTCAGTATAAAATTAATTACCTCAAATGTCCCGTTCAATACACACAAAGTGTACTAGCACAGAGAGTCGAAATAATAGATGACGCTATTATCTGTTCTCCGTAATCAAGACAGACCTACTAAAATTCTGTACTATTGTCACGCCCCAAACTCCGGATCACGTGAAACATCTGAAAACAACCCAACATGATACCCAACCCAAGAGTACACTCTCAAAAGTAAACCAAACATGTATTTCATATAAATGCCCAACGGCAAACAATACACGAGGCTCCAACGCTAAAAGAGTACACTACACGGCCCCAACGCCGGAAAACATGTTACAATATACATGTAACAGAAAGAAACAAAAAGGAAGACTATAATTCTTTCGCTCCTCCAGCAACCTCCTGATCAACCTGCGTGACCAGTACCTGAAAATATTTTATCCCACACCGTGAGCCAAGGCTCAGCAGAAACTAGACAAGCATGCAATATAAACAAAACATGCTAGGAAATCGAAGTGCGGTTTTTGACTCTCTTTCAAGCCATTAAAAACGATTTTACATGCAAGGAAAAGCGAGGATACAAACTATGTTTTGACTCGCACACAGGAGTCTTGAAAACAGTTGAAAAACGATTTTTAGATCGTGATTCACACGCTTCTTAAAAATAATTTAAAAACTGGTCTATCCATCCCATAATGCAGTTCATGCAAGCCATGATCAAAGCGTCTCCTCAGACTTTCACCGACGGGTCGCCACCCAATCAAAGCGTCTTATCGGACTTTCACTGACGGGTCGCTACCCAATAGACGTGCCTTCTCGAACTTTCACCCACGGGCCACCACCCCATTAATGCACCATACAGTTCATATCCATGCAAACCTAAACCAGGAATTAATGCATAATCACGTACTATCACTACGTATCCCAAACCGCGTCCCATGATACACACGCGACTCACACAACATGCACTACATGCATCTGCTCCGTAGAGCCCACATACATGCTTGTAAAACTCAGGGTTTTAAAGTATAAACCACGTTACACATAACGCTACCGAAAGCCATGTAAATCACATTACATAATCCATACATGAATAAATTGCAGCTATAGCATGCATAAAGCCCGTTATAAAAGCACATAGCCACATATAACCTCACAACACGACACTACTCGCCACATAACTCGACACGTCATCACATGCCACACACCCGTCATTCGACACCCGAATGACTCGCCCACACTGGGATAACCAACACCTAA
>JAULJZ010106297.1:0-11705 GCA_032270985.1 Heliamphora pulchella | reverse complement strand
CCCTCCCCCCCCCCCCCAACACAAAAAAATCACCAAAAATAGTGCAGTCCTCTATGAAAAAATTTAATGATACTAGGAAAAGCCATGTTTTATTTGCTAAAGGCTGATTCCAGATACACTCAAAAGCACTGGAATCCAAAAAATTAGAATGTAACTGCATGCATCACCAACGCTTTCCAGCGACACCTTGGCCTGCCTCTTGAAAATTGTACCCAATTTCATCAGCCAGAAACTGCAGTAATGTTTGTCTTTGCTAAAAAAATTGTAAAGGACCAGTCTTCTTATGTCATGGATGTTGTAGTTTAGACCGTATGAGCTGCCTGAATTATACTCATGTCCAGATATTTAAGCCTCACCACCGATTCTACGTGTCCTCTCAGAGTGTGCAACTCTCGTAGCCTGCAAAGAAGAAGGTTCATGTACAATGTTTTAGCTTAGCCACTATGGTTTTACTTTTAGCAGCTAGGCGATGAAAAAATTCAAACAATTGATGTGTGGGAGTCTCTCATACATACCTAGCTATTTCAGCACGATGTCTAGCCTGTTCAGCAACCATGGAAGACCGCCTTCGAATCTCCAACTCACCAGACATCAATCCTTGTAGAGTTCTTTGGGAAAGCACCCACTTAGCCTCCCTATCTTCCTTCCCATAATCTTTTTTAGACGTGAAAGCCGTCTGATAAAGAAAGAATGAACGAATGTACCCTAAATAAGGATTACTCCGTGCCAAAAAAGAAAAGAAGGAAAGAAAAAAATTGAAATGGGTCTGCGGCCAAATTAGTAATCAAATAAGCCCAATAGTCCGGAACAGAAACAAAATCAAGAATTGTAAATTTTTTTTTTTTACTTTTCTTCATAATTTCTTAACAAACACAGTAAAAGTACTTTGTGATCATGTTACCTCAAAGAAAGAGGTGCTCGCGGCAACCCAATAAAACAGGACAATAACTAAAGCAAGGTAAGTGCCAATGACAATGCCGGTTGCAAATATTCATTAAGCTTCCAACTGTCAGGTCTAGGAGATGGCTTCACCCTGTCTTTGGATATAGTCATGATGGTCCCTGTTTACACAGATAAAAGAAACATATTTTAGCACACATTTAGACCAAGTTATTTGTCCCACCTTCGCTAAGTATTGAAATTTGTTTATTGAAAAGCAGAGTTTTCAGATTAAGTGCATAGACAGCCATCTGCACTGTTTGCCAACTTCACTGGATGTAAATTCTAAATTAAACAGAACTTTTTGTTGGGAAGAATTTTTTTAAAGTAATAAATATGAAAAAAAAATACATGTATTTTTGGTTTAAGGCAGACATGGGGTGTTTTGCCCCTTAATCACACTAGGTATACGAACAGTCCGGACACGTGGCATGAAAGGGTCTGGGAGCAAAAGCTTCGTGGTATACATAAGAAACCCATGGGATGTCCCGCCACCGCTCATGGACTCAGCCCAAAAGGCAATGGCCAAGTAAACTTCATTAATATGGGAGTGAGTTGTGGTTTGGAGGTTAGAGAGGTAAGGGTTACGCCAAGTACCATACCGCAGTATGGTGCCATAGCTGGTGCCTGGTAGGTCGGTCCAACTAGAGAGAGTGGACCACAATAATCGGCTCTTGGACATGCGTGCATGATTGAATAGCAAACCCTAATAAACTGATTCTCTTCTGACATTAAGAGATATATGGGCCATAATGGAGTGAGGTGAATTCTTCGTGACTACCTTCCCTATAAATAAGGTAAGGTACATCCATTGTATCATGCTAAGAAGAGAATAGACCCAACTCCTTTCGTCTTTACACAACACTTGATCTCTAAGAGAAACCCAATGTCTTTCTCTCTTGGCTGAGCTGCTTATCCCTCTCCGTTGACCATCTCTACTCTCAAACTCGGTGGCATACATGTAAATTATCTTCAAGTGGATTTACCCACACTGACAAAATTAAGTACGAATACTACTACTTCACACTCAAGTTACAGTTTATCAGTCAATTGACTTGCTATGTCTTTGAAATGTCTATATTAGGGATGAAATTGGGGGGGTGGTTGGAAAGGAGAAGAAATAGAAGGCATATAAAGCAGAGCAAATGGAAAAATTAAGTTGACGAGGTTAGACAAAAGCTTGATACAGATCCAGGAGACAATCAAAATAGAGCTAGGCGAAGGCAAAATCAAACTATAGAATCTTATTTACTATCAAAAAAGGCAAATGTAACCCAGAAGCAATCATTTATTTCTTTCTTTTTTGGATTTTTTTATTTATCTCATTTCTAAATGTGGAAAAAATATTAGTGGCTCACACTTCCATTCAAAATATTAACGGCAAGCCACACTTCTTAAGTTGGAATTTTCATTTGTCCTTCATCTTTCCAATTTCAACAAAAGGACTCGCATTTCAAACATACCATCATTCAATATTGCTTTCATCAAAACCATGAAAGGCGGAAAGTCGTATTTCCATATCAATGCCAGTAGCATAAAACCAAGCTGCAAGAGATTAAACTTAGTAAATATTGCGATATTTAGGACACAAAAGAAAACTTGTTACACGATTGGTATATGTCATACTTGAATAAAATTTAAGAATTCGTAGGATACTCCAAGCTTACCACAATCCGAATTGTTATGGAGACGGCATATATCTGCATGTTCACAAGTAAACCATACTAAGTATTGAAACATTAATCAGAGCAAGAACTAATATAAGGACATTTATATGGGAAAGTGTTCATTGGTGGTCCCATAGGCTCTCTGATGAGCCATGCATGCTTATGGATATTGGCCATCTAGCTCCTCATTCACCCAGAGACTTTATTTGAGTTATTTTATTGATAAATGGGCTTTTGAAACTCGATTTGTCCATTTTACTACAAGAAGAGAAGATAAGCACTGAACTGTATAGTTCTTCATTCTTTGGAATATAGCTCGGCTGGTTAAAACAGCACTGATAATTACACTTAAGCCTGGCTCTGTCAAGACAATATCAGAGGCACTCCTTGCTGCATCTGTAGCATCCGCCACTGCTATTCCAATATCTGCTTTCTTCAAAGCAGGTGCATCATTTACATCATCTCCCGTCATTCCAACAATGTGCTTCTTTTCTTGTAGAATCTTCACAATCTCGTACTTATGTTCTGAAAATTGCATGGAAGTAACAACTAGGGTCAGACCAGGAGATGAAAGCAATCCCATACCTCAGCAATATCATTAAGGCTCGACTTAACAAGGAACAATGACATTGGTTTAAGATAATAAGAATAGTGACTCCAAGGAATAGTTTCACATCAGATTTTATGAATGGTAAAGCAGAAAAGCGGACTTCAAGACAAGCCAGTGTTTCTCTGGGTGTCAGTGCAGAAGTGCATTCTGCCGCTAGATCCTGCAAGGAGACCTATTTGAACTTGATATGGGACTAGGTAAATATAGAAGACACTCCTACTTTTAAGCAAGGATGCATGGAAATTTTGATGCTTTCATCATATGTCTGAGCTCAATATAATATTCATTCCCAATACAGATTATTACTCAGATATGTTTAGTGTCATGTTGACATGATCCCATGGATATGCTGAGGCACATTGAAGCCAAATATTACACAGTAGGGGAACAAAGTGGGAAAACTTGTAATAAAAGTTAGTAATTACTTGGTGTAAAAAGAGCCTTCTGGACTAGAAAAAAGATTGAAGATCAAGGGGAAGAGGCAACAAAAGAATTAATACTTCACCCAGCATTGGAGAATTGAATGTGAACAACTGGATTCAATAATCTTAAGATGATTGTCAAAGTTGCAGAAGCTTTCGGCAGATCAAGAATATGAAAATAGGATAAGGTTTTAAAGGTCCAAACTCCAGGTTTATCAACATGGAAGATAAAGCCCATTAACAAGTGTCTTTATATTCATAATATAAAGAACACTTTTTTTTTTCCTCAGAAAACATGTTTTTTCCCCCTCACTTGCCAAAATATTAACCCTTTTGGATTCATTTTTGTTCTTGATGTTCCTTTTATTTATATAAAAGAAAGTAAAATGATACTAGAAAAACAAAAAAGAACTCTAGAGTATTGCTTTCATGAGACCTGTAATTGTATTCAAGTACCTGGAAATACACCAGCAAAGCCATCTGCCATCTCAATGAGCTCATCCACCGGAAGAGCTTCATTTTCATCCCTATCATGGCCCAACAATGATGAAGACGGGTACATATTAGTTCCCATGCCAAGTCGTCGACCTGTCTCCTTTGCAATTGCCAGCTGATCGCCTGTATTAGCACATGAAATTAAAAAAGTAAAAAATTCTTCACTGTTTTTGCTCTAGGATTCTGACTAATAAACCAAAAAATTGTTGTATGACGTCAACCCAAAGCCACTTGTAAAAGTGCAATATTTGATGCCAGTCTTTGATTACACTGATGGTTCAAATACATATCGATGGGTGTGCCACTGATATGTGTTTCTTCATGAATCATGACTTTCTTTTATGTGTATATGTTTACTTTGGAATAAATTATCTTATTTTCCATGTAAAGATTCATCCCCAAATTGACTTTGTGTTTTAAATGATTTTTTGTGTACTTTTTGCTGTCCCACCCCCTCCATGTGTTTTACACTTTTGAGTAGCTCATGCCTTTATTTCCAGTTTTGTTGATCAAGCAATATACACTGGACAACAGTAATCAAAGGCTGGTTTAAACTTTCAACGATATCCAATTCAAGCTTCACAAGCACATCTCATTTTTCCGTTGGTTGATACCCAAAATTCTTCTATTGTTAAGTCACTAATTGTCTCAAAAGCTCAAGTTACTAGGAAATAGACCCAATAATGTATATCAAGCTATTCAACACTCCTTTTCACGTGTAACCTTGTTTCGCACGTGGAGAGCTGAACAAACTGAACAAGTGCACCAACACAGAGTGCACAATAACAAATGTAATAGGAAAACACATCACGAGACTTGAATCCAAGATCTCGTGAAACCAGAGCTCTGAAACCATGTTAACTCACCAATTGTCTCAAAAGCTTAAGTTGTTAGGAAATTGATCCAACAATGTATATCAAATTATCCAACACCTATTTACTATACATCTCAATTTTCAGTTGCTTGATATCCCAAATTTTTTCCTTACTAACAAATGAATCCATGCACAAAAGTATAAGGCATCTGATTATCCCAAGCTAGGTGAATTTTGACATGGCTGCAGTGTCCAAAACATGTGTGTATTCTACAGCTGAGAAAAGAAAAACAAAGGAGTGTTGTCACAGTATAGGTTTTTGGCTTAACAAAGCATTAAATGATAGTAATCAATAGAACCATAGTTGAAGAAAATTCAAGTATAAAATCAATATTAGGCAACAGTATGACCTGCAAGTTCTAATACTAAAAAGACTTCATTTACCTGTAATCATCTTAACACAAACCCCAAGGTGAAGTTCTTTACGAATGGTCTCAGCACTATCATGCCTCGGAGGATCAAACAAAGGCAACAACCCACAAAATTTCCAAGGACCCCCAGGACTCTCTTTTGATTTTTCTGGAATTTCCTGGAATGGTAATGGCAAAAAATCAGCAGCTTCACCACAAAAATAATTTCCGACAATTTGGGTGGCATCAATAATTATCGTCTTTGCATCTTCAATTTTTAAAATGAACAACTAATGGTTTACAGATTGGTTCTTTGCCTAAATATCCTAACACAAAGGGGGGAAAAAAGATATACCTGAATAGCAACACCTAGAGACCGCAAGCCACGTTCAGCAAACTTGTCAATAATGGCATGCAGTTTTCCTGCAATCTCTTCTTTCTCTTCACAGAGTTTCAGAATCTGGATTTATGGAGTGGAAAGATGAACGAGAGAAAAATGATTACCGTGCTACAATTATGGAAAAGATCAATTCAGTCTTCCTATGCCAAACCAAATAAATAAGAACAATGCTAACCACTCAGCGGTGAATAACAGGTAATTAATGCATAGATATTTGTGCAAAGTGCATTTATATCTATAAAAGTGGCAAGCTTTATCTCCAAAAATGTATTGATTATAGAATTTTTTGTCCCCATTAGGCGATTATCACTACCTAATGAGCAGTAGTTAGCATGACCTAATAAATAATAGTTTCAAGAGGATAGAGCATAAGCAGCATAACACTAAAAAGGGTAGCTCGGTGCATGAAGCTCCCGCGTATGCGAGGTCCGACAAAAAGAGCAGACCACAAAGGGTCAATAGTACTGGAGAATATTTTGCACAGCCGTTATTGGCAATGGTATTACTTTTTTCCCTTTTTTTCACAGTAAATGAATGTAAAGAGCTCAAAGTAAGATGTTTGAAAGCAATTTGTTATGGAGAGATCCTTGAAGAATTTAAAGCTTTTGATTTACAGTATGAATTCAAACATCAAATATTATTGTTTCAAATGAAAAATTAATTTATGGTCAAGAAAAAGACTAAATCCTAATTAATTTACTTGTTTAAATGGAATTCAAGTGGAAGTTAGGATCATCATACACAAAGAAGCAGAAGTAAATAATGTCATCACACAAGATAAAGGGGTAATATCAGTCATGGTACTTGTGTTCTAAAATAATCTTACAAGTTCCAAAAATCGAAGTCTTGATTCATGATCTACAATGATTTTAATGAACATTTCCGACTTTGTATCGAAATGCCTCACGTTCTCTTTCAACGTATAATTTGGAAAACTTAATATTCACGATATCTCTTCTAGGGTTCATAGCCATAGCAGCCAGTAACCATTTAATTTAAGAACTACAGGGAGTGTTTCTGTATAATCCACATACCTGTTCAGGAGATCCTTTACTGGCTCGATACCAGTTTCTGTCAGAATCAATGTAAGTAATTGCAGTGCGTTTGTCCACCGGATTGAAAGGGAAGAAATGCACTTCTGTGATGTTTGCACGTGCCTAGAGACCAAAAGGTTTTCTCTCCTTGAATAAACTATAGTGAAAAAAAAAAGGAAGAAGAAAAAGGAAACTCAACAACAGTAAGTTTTTCCTTTACCTCCTTTGGATCATCAAGCATGTTAACAATGGCTGTATCAATGGCATCCTGGTTCTCCAGTCTTGATGCTCTGGCAGCAAGCAAGACAATCATCTCTTTGTCCATATCTTTATTAAAAACCTATAGTACATATTTATTATCAAAGGGTTTCCTGTCTAGAGATGAACACACTGAAAAGTAAACATGGAGTGCATATACCTCAATCTTTGGAAAAAAAAAACAATGGGATTCTAATTATAACTACATGGACCATCATGAGATCATTGTATACTGGCTGGAAATTGAAAATTCGAGATCTGACCATTTAACAAATAAAATTAACATCTTATCAAGATTTTCTAGAGATGTGGCCAATTAATCTCTCAGCGTATCCTTTTTCTTGCAGACAGAAGGATCCTGCTGACATGACATGAACCAATTGATATTTCAAGGCAAGTCATTGTATAGTAAGTAGGAGCACACATGAATAAAAGTTTCAAAAGAAAACAAAATTATGAACTCATTTCAAAGGAATGCAATAAATCATCGTTTCACACATTCAGAAACTGAAGTAAACCTCTAATTTAAATTGCCAAGAATATGTCACCATTACAGCACCAACCTTCCAACAAAGATGCATTCAAGTCATGAAGACTTTCAAGGGTTCTTCAAAGATACGTCGGACTTTAAAAGGATTTTCAAATAATCTTACAAGCCACCGAGACTTTCAAATGCTTTGTATTTAAAGAAGTTAAAAATAGAGAGTCAAGCTCATTGTCAAGTATATATTCTGCCTTCCATTTAGATTTTTAAAGCACAATAACAGAGACCAGCAGATACTCCTATTTCCCAAATAGTGAACCTAAATATTTACTATTAAGTCATCTTAGAAATCTAATTGAATTTAGATGACATCACAATTCGATCAATATAACAATACACGCATCATATCAAACATAATCAAGTTTGTACTGTATGCTGACATTACCAGAACTCAGAAGATACTTGTTTTCCAAAGAACAAGTAGTATGTAGGGAAAATGAACTCTGATGAAGTCAGTTTTCATACCTCGATAAGGTTTTGATCAACAGTGAGGCGATTCAGGTAAGTGTTCCAGTTTTATCACTAAAGAGGATATCCATTCCAGCCATTTCTTCAATTGCTGTCATCCTCTTTGTAATGGCGCCCTTGAGACACAGAATGGAAAAAAAAAGGAGTTGCAATAAATCAGGAGTGGAAATTTGAGCTTGAGATTCTTCTGTGAGAATATATTAAAAGGATCCTCCAAAGGTAACATTATAACAATGTTTGGATGGTATAATTCAAAGCAGTGGCTCTTACATGAATTAATTTCAGTTTGTCTCAACTATTAGCGTGCGAGAAACAACAGCATGTTCTGATAAATTTTATAATAGCTTTGTCATATTAAGAGCTGTACCTGCTGAGAGAGTCAATGGGATCCGATTGCAAGTGTGACAGACAATACTGTTGGCATGGCTATTGGTATTCCTCCAATCAAAAGAACGAGAAGGTTGTCTATTCCCTTTCTGTATGAACGGTGCTGTATAGGGAACATGACAATAATTTCTAGAATCATTCCCACATCTATAGAACAAATGCAGAAATTCCCAATGGAAGTAAGAACCTGCAGCAAAAACAAGTTACATTTCTCATAATATGTTCAAACCAGGATGTGTTTGGATTTTGATGAAAACTCCAAGAACTTATTTATATTCAAAGAATTTTAATTGCCAACAAAATTTTATTTTCCTTTGGCCTGGTGTCAAATTTCTTTCATTTTACATAATCTTAAAGTACTTGTGGAACTCTAATCCATGTGGACACCAAAGGTATTAGGTGCAAGTAATTCTGGCTTTTCACCTACAAGGCAAGAGGCACAGCTTAGGACCTTAGTGACTTCCAACAAAGATGAAGGGTTTCTTAATCACCTTCTGGAAATGACCAACTACTTCAGTTGAATCAACTAGATGTGCAGCTTTTCCAAAGAAAGAGTGAACTCCAGTTGCTATCACTACAGCTTCAATCTCTCCATGCTTACAAGTTGAACCAGAATAAACTTCATTGCCTGTTCTCTTGGTGACCGGCAGTGATTCTCCAGTAAGAGCTGACTGAATGGAAGGAAAAATGATCAGATAGTCAACCTCTTAAATAAGTATATAATACACCTTTAGAATAGATAAATGAAAAAGTTACATAATTTTCATTGCAATGCCCAGAAAGAGCTGCTCACAGAGAAGCAAAAATCAAACATCAAAACTAAAATATGGATAAAATATAGCACATTCTTAAGTTGGTTAAAAATGTATTTTGCCTGGTCAACTTTGAGTGGATCTCCCTCAAGCAGGCGAGCATCTGCAGGGACGATATCTCCTAATTTTATGCTGATAATATCTCCTGGTACTAGAATAGCCGCATCTTGCTCTTGCCAATGACCATCTCTGAGAATCTGCATGACAAGATGGTCAGTTTTTATTCTTTACTGGAAATTAAAAAGACGGTAAAAGGTAATTATATGATACACTGAGGTCAGACACCCTCTTTAAGGTTATTATACGACCTTCTTTGGTGAAGATTGGATTGCAGTGCACAGGTTATCTATTTGGGAAATGTGTTCTAAGTCATATGACATCATTTACATAGAGACCTTTCACTTCTTTCCTTATCCAAAAAATAAAAAGTAAAAAAACACAAAGATACCACAAGATGAAAGAGGGGATATGGAGAGAGAGATCAATAAGATGAGTGCCTGCTTAGAGAATTTGCTCAGAAGTATCAGCATCATCATGTCATTGACCCTAAGAATGTTGAGAATTTTCAAGACTTCTTCTAGTGACCCATTGATGTTGTTAGAAAGATAGATAACTTTATTATTTATATCTTCAACATGCGCCCTCGTGTATGGTCAGGCTTTCCTCCATAAGCAAGCCAAACAAACGCATGCAAGTATTGACCATGTGAAACCAGGATCTATTGTCTATTGTGAAACCATGTCAAAATGTCAAATTATTGACCACCAACTCATTTACAAAACTCAAGTTATTAAAAAAAGGTGTAACTTTATTATTCACATGCTTAACAGATGCATTCACAAGAAGAGTTTTTGAAGTTAGAAGCCTTGCCTTACGGGCTGCTGCTGCTGCTGCATACGTACCTTTGTTTTTGGAGCTAATCGTGCCATAAGGGCTGCTGCTGCATTGCCAGCATTATTTTCCTCTATAAAGCTAATTGTTGAATTTATTATTAGCAGCAGGCAAACAATTCCAACAAAATCCTGCCAGTCAGGACCCTCCCCCTGGAATAATAATAAGAAGAATATGGTTATGGGGTAGATAATACAGATCAGATATATAGTACTGCACAGTAAGGAAGAAAAAGCATGATGCACTAGGAAAAAGCAATTCATGTAACCTAATGCCAGGGTTCGATGAACTCACTCCACCATTGGCAAGGGCAATTGCCATCACTGCCGCTGCTTCCATAACCCATGACAGGGGATTCCACATGAAACTAAGAAATTTCAAAAATTTGTTTTCCTGCACGTTAAAAAAAAAAAAGGAATCTGAAGAGGGGTGCGAATGTCATTGGTAGTTTTTGCAATTTAAATGGATATTATGCCAGACACAATCATTCTAATGTTAACATGTTTCCGCCATATTGTTCGAATACCCAATTACAGCCTGTGCTCAAATCAAAATTCAACATTTATTCTGTCTTTATTATCTCCCATGTTGGTAATTTTTTCATATATCTTCTTCAAGAAATAGATATTGATTACAACCAATCCCAACTTAGGCAAGATCAGAATTTTGAAATGAGCTCAAGCCTTTTTGGTGAAGGAAGTAACCTCTAGCTTTTCAAAGCACATTTCTAGCTTCAGAAATATGTAACGTAATAAAAAGTTATTTTGTGTCATCATTGATAAGATTTGCCTCCACATCCGACTCCAGACTTCTCGGTGATTTCTTCCCAGTTTCTGTTATGGAAGTACTGATTGTAGTTTCTTCAATCGAACCTCTCCACCTTCAGAGGTAAGTCCTGCTCGTGATGTTCTCAATTGTTCAAAAACTTCTTTTAACGGCAAGCGTTCCTGTTCACCAAATTCATTTGGCATGTTTATGTATTATCATATGCCAATTTCAAGATGTTGACTTTTGCTTGTGTTTGCTTCACATCTTACCAAATCAATCCCTTCCCTATTGAAATTCCCAGGATCCAGCAGTGGCTTCTCCAGATCTTCAGCCATATTTTCAGAGCCTGGAATTAAGACAAGGTTAACTGTTTCTCTAAAGCAACAAGCAGACATATACAAAATAATGTGCCAAATCCAATTTTGTTCGGGCAAAGGATTGATGCCGCAGAAAAAAATGAATTCTATTTGTGTGACATCTCTCAGTATGTGACTCTTAACTGCAGAAGAACAAATGCATTCAAATGATTCGGCAGCTAATGTGTAACGACTCATCAGGTCCATGTGACAGTGCAGGGCTTTGTCTTCCCAAGTTTCCCATGAAAAAGGTTTTGTACTAGTGAAATCCATTTCTTCACCTGTATGACATTAGACAGTCCACTTTCTACTCAAATGTGAGATTGGGGTAGCAAAATCTACTCCCTTAAATGCATGATGTCTTTGTTGCATTGAAAGGTTGTTCTCCTGCTGGCAATACATGACGTCTTTTCTTTTTTTCCTTTATTTT
>JAULJZ010106286.1:0-11705 GCA_032270985.1 Heliamphora pulchella | reverse complement strand
AATTCAGTATTTTATGAAAATTACAGAAACCGCTGCATGTCTTTCCATAATTGCAGAAACCTCTAGTAGGTGTCTGTGTTCTACTGGAAGTCAAACTCATAATTACTCCCCAGGTCTCTGCTGTAACCCTATATATATGTGGGTAGGTTGAACCATTTTTAAGATGATTTTATATCATTATATTGATAGATCATATTTTGTCTCTCAAGACTTAATATATCAGGATTCTGTATGTACGAGTTCTCGATAGTCCGTAAGCCACACTACATTCGAGTATCGCGTAATGGAATACAGTAGAAGATCTGACCAGAGTTTCAACTCAGAATCAAATCGTAGTTGAAGAATCGATCGAAAAAAGATATTTTTCTAAATTAATTTTGGTTGCACGAGTTTTATTTTGATCGTTCGACGTCAAAAGTTTTATCTGGAGCCCATTTCGGCGTTTGCTCGTCCAGTTAATTTTTTACCGAAAATCGTTCAAAAAAACAATGATCTTGGCAGTTTTGTCTCCAACAGTTTCAAACTTCACCTAGAGTTCGAACAACGGGTTGCTCGAAATCATTCATTTAGTTCTAATTTTGGATCACATTCTTCTCATATTGCTACTTTTGTTGAAACCATTGAACATTCTGGATTCTCTGCTCATCAAATTGTTTGTCTTGTTGATGGTTCTACATCATCTATCCTCCATAAGGGTGATATGTCTTTTTCCCCAACTATTACACTTACTTCTGTCCTTCATGTCCCTAACTTTACTTTTAATCTCTTATCTGTTAGCTGTCTTGTTAAAAGTTTTAATTATAGTGTCATTTTCTCACCCACTCATGTTTCCTTCAGGGCATGCGTTCGAAGAGGATTTTTAGTAGAGGCTATGAGTGTGATGGGTTGTATTATTTTGGAGAGCCACCACCTTGATCACCTTCTTTGATTTAGAGCCTTTAAGATTCCGTTTTACCAGCATTTAGCTCCTTTTATTTTTCACCACAAACTTTAAATTTATGGCATGCCTGTTTAGGACATGCAAGTTTTCAATATTTATGTTTGTTATTTTCTTCATTAAATAAATCTTGTATGGATCATAAATTTTAATATGTGGTTTGTGAACTCTCAAAACATACTTGCACCAGTTACACCCTTCACATGTACTATGTGTCACGTCCCTCTAATCTTATACATTCTGATATACGGGGTTCTTCCCTAGTTACCGCCTTTTTTGGCCATCAGTATTATGTGACCTTAATTGATGATCATTTTGGATGTATTTGGGTACACTTATTCAAATGCAAATCAGATGTGACACCTCTATTTTACCCAATTTCTTTAAATGATCAAAGCCTAGTTTAATACAATTGTTCACCAAATTAGATCAGATAATGGTAGGGAGTACATATCTTATGCTTTTCGTGCCCAACTATTCAGAAGGGTATCTTGTAGAAGCTCACCTACCCTTACACTTCTAAACAAAATAATTTCGTAAAATGTAAGAACCACTGTATTAGTCTATTGTTCATCGTCTCCATTGTGGCATGAATGTCCCTAAGTCTTATTAGCATATAGCTGTTCTTATGATAGTTTATCTCATTAACTGCACCTCTAGTCAGGTCTTGCATGGGTTCACCCCACTTCAGTTTCTTTAGTCCGATTGTACTTTATTTCCTATTTTTCCTTGGGTGTTTAGTTGTACTTGTTTTACCCAAAATTGCCATCCCACTTGTTTTAACCATGATAATAAAAATGTTCGATGTATTGTTGTAGGTTACTCTGCTTTGTCCAAAAGTTATCAATGTTATTATCCTATTATTCATCACATGTTTCACTCCCTTAATGCTACATTACGTGAAGATCTTTCTTTATATAGCCCTGATTCTGTTTTACAGGAATTTGTTCCCAATTCGCATTTTGACTCAGCCTCGGTGGTGGATCCCCTCTCACTCCCATCTTCATTAGTACAACAACATTCCCCTCCTTTGCAGTAGTACTCTCGTAGCCCTCAGTTGCATCTTCCTCAGCCAGACTGTTCTTCGGTTCCCAATTCAAGTAGTTCAGGTACATCTCCTCCTCCTTCGGTTCCTACCCCTATCCCCTCATCTACTTATTCTACTCATACTCGCCAACCCCCTTCCCATTATGGTTGGCTCTCATCATTTTATTTCTAAGTATGTTTCTTATGATGGTATCTCAAACTTCTTATTTTGAACAAACTTGAGTCTATGCCTATTCCTCGGTATATAGCTGGAGCTCTCTAGAATCCTAAATAGGTTGTTGCTATGCAAATCGAAATGAATGCGTTGGAAACTAATCATATGTGGGAACTTGTGCTTTTACCTCATAATCGAAAGAGTGCGAGATGCAGGTGGGTCTTCATTGTCAAGTACTTGGCAAATGGTTATGTGGATCAATATAAGGCTCACTTTGTGGTCAAAGCCATTACACAGGTTTTCGGTAAAGACTTTGGTTCTACCTTAGCTCATGTAGCTAAGTTGACCACTGTTCTCCTTGTTATATCTCTTGTAGCTTCACATTCTTGGCCTATTTAGCAACAAGATGTTAAGAATGCCTTTCATTATGGGGATACCCTTGAAACCATTTATATGGATCCTCCTCTGGACTTTCGGGCTAAGGGGGAGTATCAGGGAAAAGTATGTCGCCTTCATAAATCTCTTTATGGATGGATTCAGCCGTCGAGGGCATGGTTTCGTTGTTCTAGCCAGGTTATCTTATTTATAGACTTCGTTCAAAGCCATTCTGATCACATGCGCTTTATTTGACGATATCCCGACGGTCAGTCCATTATTTAATTTGTGCATGTTGATGACATTATTGTTACTGGTGATGATATCGTAGGCATTATTCAAGTAAAATAGGACCTTGGCAAACTAAGGGTTTGATATTAATTGGGTTCTCTAAAGAACATTCTGTTTGAGGCAAACTACCAAGATCATTAATTTGTATACGATTTTACCAAAAAAACTAAACGGACAATTGCCAAAACAGGCTCTGGATAAAAAATGTAACGACCCGGTTTGGACCCTAATTGTAACAACCCGATTGATAATGACCCGTGTAAAGACCCAGTCCAAATCCTGAGCATTAGCGCCAGATAGCCCAGGAGGCCATAGAACACGAAAGAAGTTCAATACCCTAACTAGAATCGAAAACCCTAAATTCAGCCCGGATAACCCAACAAGGTCCAAAACTCAGGCAACAAAACCTTAACACCCAAAGAATCTCCCAACATTCTAAATGAAGTAAATATCATAAAATAATGAGTTAAAAATAAAAAATCCTCAGAAGTAGGGTAAAATGACCGTTTTACCCTAATACAGCAAAAACTCTTAAAAATTCAAATTTTGACACATGAATATCCTAAATTAAGGATTTAACTACAATTAAGTAGCAAATGACAAAATAACATCAAAAATGACAAAAATGCCCCTTAGTGGCCGACCACCTTGGTGAGTGTGCCAAAAATAGATTTTTTGCTTTCTTTTTAGCTTAAAATATTGAGAAAGGTATTAAATTAAGTATTATGATGATCCAATACTTATTGAATAAGTAATATACATAATAATATAGTGTTATAGATCAAAAAAAGCAAACAAATCATTATTAAAGTTCATACATAACAAAATAATTCAAAAAGTATATATTGCCAAAATAGCTTAATTTGACTTAAAAGACTACATTTATCTAATTAATTGCTATGAAAACTATAATAATACATAAAGATACTATAATTATCATAAATATACTAAAATAATAGGTTTTAGTAGAAAAAGACACCAACAAGATATATCAAATTAACTTTTAATGCATTTTCTTGCACAAAAGGACACGCAAACCAATGCAAAACCCCTTGTTTGATGTGGGGTATGGTTTTGTCCTCTAAACAGCCTCCTAGCTATATTTATCTTCCCCATATCTGATTTTTAGCCCTCAAAACTTGAACTCTCTCAAATCATCTCAAATCTCATTTAATAAAAAGAAGAAAAAAGTCTTTTAAAAGTACTTTCTGTTCCCCTCTTGTCCCCTAGCCTTTGCCTATATAAATCAAGCCAAACACTAACCTCTTCCCTTCATATTTTCGTGCTAGTGAGGGAGAGAAACCAAGCCTCTTTGATCTTGAGTGTTGAGGTGAGTTTGAGGAAGAAAAAGGAAGAAATCGAGGAGAATTTCGAAAACTATGTCCAAATCCATCCTCCACCCTCCTTCGATCTCTCAAACAAGTAAGTAAAATCTCTAAACCTTGTGTCTAAGATTCTCAAAATATCCCCCAACACATCCCTTTAGACACTCCAAGAACTGAAATCAAATCGAAAAGGTGTCGTAGTTGGAAATTAGGGGCTGCTATGTTTATGAATGATATGAGATGTTATTGTGTATTGTTATCTTTGAGTTTGATGACCTATAAGTATGATGGATCCTTGATATTAAAGTCTAAAACACAAGCATGCAAAGAAATGGAACAAAAACTTGACATGACATAAGTAGAAGACTTGAACCCTAAGAGGCTTAAATTTTGAGAACTTTGATGTTTCTGCCCTGAGGTTTGAAACGCCATAACTCAATGTAAAAAATTGATCTAAGCATGTTATTTATGTTCAAATTTATATTTTTGTGTTATCTTTCATCCAAAATTGGTTTCAACTCATTTGCATAAGTAGAACTGGGGATATTGCAATTTTATCAAAATGTGTCATTTTTCGACCAGTCAACACTACTGACTTAGAAACCCCAGTTACAATGAGATCCAAACTTTCTTAAAAACATGAAAGTTGTATATACCATGTATATCTATCTTCCTACCAAAAATAAGAACACAATATTGAGTCTTGATAGGTCAAAACCCCTTTGAAAGCCTCTATTGAGTTTCAGCCTCCAAGGAACATTCTGTTACATAGTTTTATATAGCTCAAAATCCCTATTTTGTGTGACCTATTCCAAATGTGGTCTACATGAATATTGTAGCTAACATAATGAAGTAATGTTTTTCTAAAAATAAGACCTTAAAGCCTCAGGATGATACCCCAAAAGCGTTTCCAACCCTCTGTCCAAAATAGGCTCTGATGAGTTTTGACGGCTGACAGAACCTATTTTCTAAAATGGCCAAAAGGTCTAACTTGTTCCAACCAACTACCCTTTGCTCTAAACCTGAAACATGTAGGGGACTTGTTGAACTAGAACATACTAAAAGATGGGCTCATTTGGACTTGATCTGATACCCCAAAATCGAGACCAATAGAAGCAGGTTTTTGAAAAAATCTTAAGAAAAGTGCTGAACCATTTTTTCTTAGGATGTTTTGTTCACTCCTTTGCTTTAGGTTTTGGCCTTAGTGTTAAACATGAGAGTTGTAGAAAATAATTTTATCTAAATGGTGTTAAAAAATCAAAACTTGATTCCAAGTCTAGATACCTCAAAACCTTGTTGGCTCTTTTAATTTAATACTTGATTTTTTACCTTAAAAGTTGCTTAGTGTGAATTGAGTACCCTTTACTATGAGACCCGAGTTTTTAAATGATGTTTGATTTGAATTAGTTGATTAGTGTTTCTAAGTGAATGTATGATACTTTTGAATTCATGCTATCATGTTGAATCATATTTTAGGAATTGTAGCTTGTGCTTCACATGCCTGTACTTTATGAATTGCGAGTTGTTCATGAACTTTGCCATGCTAGTTGATGTCATGCTATAGATAGTGGTACTTGAGATCCATATTTCACATCATGGGCTTTGTCACTTTCATTTTGGCATATTGAAGTCCATCTGTGTAAACCGTTGTGGATATGTTAACTTTGGGCCATGTATGTCCTGAACCGTATCACGTCTTGAGCCGTATCACGTCTTGAGCCGAACTGTCGCTATACGCCGTAGTGATCAGGAACGTTGATGTATAGGAACCTAACATACGGGAACATAATGGTGCCATTCGGATTATTGTATTAGATATGTTAACTTTGAGCCATGTATGTTCTGAGCCGTGTTACGTCCTAAGTCATATCACGTCTTAAGAAGAACTGCCGCTATACGCCATAGTGATCGGGAACGTTGATGTACGGGAACCTAACGTATGGGAACAAAATAGTGACACTCAGAATTCGATTGGTTGATTTATAATCGGGATGGGTTATGTTGAGTTGTCTTTCGTGATTCTAAGTTTAGGGCGTCCCTGGTTGCCATTTTTTAAAAATATTTTGGGATGAATCCCTCTTGTACACCTTGGGTACGTCCTAGGTGCTACAAATTTGGTTGGTGTTCTAAATGATTTATCATGAATATTATTGGGCACCATGGGTTCATCGCTGGCATTCTGGTTTTAATGATTTGGACTTTGAGTTGACGCCAAACAAGCATCTTGGTTCTTAAGGTGGGAATTGTTGGCCCGAATAAGGCTGGCTGATAATTGGTTGGCCCGCCCCCACACCATTGCCATTGAGTAAAACAGCTGTGGCATGATGCCCGGCAACGCATTTACTATTCACAACGAGGCAAGGATAGATTTGGTGATCAAAGTCCCATCAAGTCTACTCTAGTGATTCCCGGTATGAAATTCCTGTTATAGTCTAGGTGCATGTTGGGTTGGGCATCTGTATTTCATATACGCATGTTTATTGATTTATCTGCTATCATGTTATAAATTTATCTGTCTCCATGACTATAAACTGTATTGAGTGTTATATGGTATGTGTTGTGATAAATTTTGTGCCGTGAGATTAGTTGAAAGGTTAAAGTATTTGGCTTCTGGGCATTAGCTCACGGCATTCGTCCCACAGGTGAGGAGGAGTTCTTGGAGGAAGTCATCCCCGAGAGAAAAGAAGAGTTGGAAGAATAAGGTGAGTTCCAAGAGCACGTGGATCCCACTGATGCATTCTGAGGAGTCGAGACCTCTACTGTTATTTTTATATTCAGTTTTCTCGTGCTTAGTGTAATTTTTTAAAATTTCTTGGTAATATTGTAATAGCTAAGTATTTTGAATGGTTCAAAACTCCTTTATGATGTAATAACTAACGCATGTAAATATGAATGAGTAGTTAGAATACTCCTTTATTTATATTTATGTATGTCCCGACGTGTGCCCGGAGGATGGGGCATCACAGTTGGTATTAGACCCCAGGTTTAGTGAACCTTTACGCCTTCGGTCATGGGAAACCGTGCATTCTATCGCGTTAAAGCTCTATAGGATGCGTTGTATTAATAATAATTATCATCCATACATTATAAGAACTAAAATATTCTACGTATGAGTCTTATAGTGAGTCGTGTTAGGATGTTACTAGGATCAGAAGCAGCAGAAGAATCTACATGCAAAAGACGAGTAAGGGCATCGAGATCGAAGAATCGGAGATTCATACAACGAGCTATCTTATTTTAAGGGGGATAGACAGGAGTACGAACTAGGAGAAGTTTTAGATATCATCTCGAGAGATACCGTTAAAACCCCGCGACTTCATCGTTATAAGTTTCTTTCTCGTTTACCCCAAGCCCTTGTGTCAACTTTTTGAAGTTCATTTGTGTGTCCTTCCTTCTTATATCGTCGGTCCTCAACGGCACTATCAAATGTCGTTCGTCGGTAACTCTTATGCACCCAAGTCTTGTTGATAACCCTATTCAAAATTCAATCCTAGAAAGTACCATTGTTTTCAAGTTTTCATGCCACGATAATGACCGGTATTCGCATTTGATTCTCCTCTGATTCAAGTCATCATCCTTGAACTAACTCTTCTCTAGTAGAACTCGATATCAATTCTTTGATAATTACCCATTCCAAACATTCAACATTAATAAAATTTTCTACCATCATTCATTTGTCTCGATCCTGAAACCACAATCTGTTGCAGTGATTTTGTGAATTCTTCGTACACTCTTGAAACCTTTATCAGGAAAGTAGACTTGGATGCTTGAATTGAAATACGTTAGGCCGACGTAACTTCAGGGAAAATATCTAGTTTAGCTGGCCCTTTTTCTTAAACATCTCTTTTATCTTAATCTAATTGTACTGGACTAGTTCTGGGGACCCTTGTTTAAAGTATTGTTCAATATCCTCCTCTTGTTTCTCCTACATTTGAATCCCAAATGACCACTCAAATTATGTCAACGGTAATTGCCTTAACCATGACCATTTAACCTCACCCAACCTATCTTTGAACCGCTTGTGTCACCCTAAGACGTTCTAACCCCACGCATGTTTTTGACTATCGACCTTCAAAATCTTGCCCTATAGATCTATAAGTACCAACGATCGTCAGGATATTACGTCATAAGGCCTTAGCGCTTTCATTGGAAACTGAGATGATGCACGAAAACCACTTAACACCTCTTCAAGCGTGAAACAGATTTCTTCTTGGTATCACGGCTTAGAATATCTATCAACGTCTACATTAGCAAAGTTTTGAAGATCAAGACTCCTAACTGTAAGAATGGTTAAGCAAAGGCTTATTTAACTAACTATATTTTTCAAAGGTCCCAACAAATATGACTATACCATTAGCAATTTAAAGTTAAAAACGACAGCTTCACACCAAAGGATTCGCGACACCACCATATGACAAATTCAAACTTCCCTAAGACTAGAGAGAAAATGAAAGCATATGATTACAGACTTCGTCATTAGAATTATCAAGATCACCTCAAGAACCGGTAACTCTTTAGTTAAGCTATTCAAGGATTTGGGTGCCAAGAAGTTTGTGGAAATAGTGAGTCCCATTGACACTGAAGATTGTTTGAAGGGTGGAGTGTGCATTTTAGACAGACCAAGTTGTTCACATGGTAGTTTCTTAAAGTATCTGTTTGTATTCGTTTGGCGTCTAGATTATGTAACTCTTATGGAGTGGTATTTGGTTTCTATTGTGGTATCGATGTGAGTCACAAGGTAGTTGCTTTCGAAAATCTTTTGTGATGTGACCTGTTAGGGCAAGTTTGTTTAGATTGGTGAGTAGATGTTGCTGGTATAGAGGAGGAATTTTCTTATGGGAGCATGTGAACTCTATGTACGAGAAGTTGAAGGGTGACATAATTCTGTTATTTCTGGTAGAGTTATGTAGAAGCTTAGTGTGAGTACGTGAGAGGAATAAGTATTTGGATGAGAAAAGTGAAAGCATAAGTGAGATTTTATAAATTTATGGGTATGGTTTTTATATTTAGCCTTGAGTAAATCGAGTGTCTTGGTAGAATGTGGGTAAAAAAAAATAATTAAAGTGCAAAAATGGTTCTTGGTTCGATTGTGTGGCAGAAAATGTGTGAAGGAATTGAGTGATGATGATAAGAGACTTTATAATCAGGAGTTAATACTGTTCAGTTAAAGGATTATAGGGTGGATGATACATACGTGAAGGAAATATGTGACGAGGTTGTGACTGGATTCATATGGGTAAGTATATACCTGGGGAGCGTTTAATTTGTGTGATATGTTTAGCCCAAATGACTCATTAGGTTCAAGTGGCGGTATTATTCTTGATGGTCATAAGGCTAGAGTAGTCTAACATAAAGTGATGATGTGATTTTGAGTTAATAGTCGTTAGTCGATCGGGAAGTAATCTTCAATGTACGTTTGAATATGGCAATGAGCTGATTTTTGGTAGAGTGAAAGTCTTTCCAGACAGAAGTGGAGAATATTTAAAATCAATTTCATTGGTGGGCTAGTTTAGAAACATATGATCGCTTGTGGAAGTCGTACTCGATGTAAATTGTGTTTTGGAGCTAACGTGTTCTCAATGATAAACTGGGGTCATGATACCACAAATTAAAAGTGCGAGAGTCAGATATACCCAAAACTGCCTTTAGGACTCGTTACGAGCATTATAAATTCGGGGTGACGCCTTTCGGGTTAACGATTGTACTTGCTGTATTTATGGACCTGATGGATCGGGTGTTCAGAAGCTTTCGAGACAAATTTGTTATTGTGTTGATAAACGATATTCGATTATATTCTCGGAGTGAAGAGGAACACAGGAAACATTTGAAGAATCTTTGTAGATCCTGAGAAAGCACAAGTTATATGTAAACCTGGGTAAGTGTGAGTTTTAGTTGGACCGGGTGATATTTTTAGGTCATGTTATATCTGGAGAAGAAATTCAAGTGGACCCAACAGAAGTAGAAGTAACAATTAATGGGAAGAGGCAAACTAACGTGACAGAGATACGAACTTTTTGGAGCTAGCTGGTTAAGTGATATGATCCTTGAAGTTTTGGTAGTAATCAGTTTAAGATGTTAGTAGGACAAAATAACCATTACTCTAAGTGCTGAATATATGGGCCCGGCCTTATCCACACCCTCAATAGAGAACAACTCAAGTAAATAAGAACACAATTTTGGAGAACAAGAAGGCACAATGTTAGTAAATCATCCTTAACCTCCCTTACAATGAAGTACGAGGCAAAATTTTGGGGACAAAATTTGTTTAAGGGGGTAGTTTGTAACGATCTGGTTCGGACCCTAGTTGTAACAACCTGGTTGATAATGACCAGTGTAAAGATTCAGTCCAAACCCTGAGCATTAGTGACGGATAGCCCACGAGGCCATAGAACAAGAAAAAAGTTCAATACCCTATCTCAAATCGAAAACCTTAAGATCGGCCCAGAAAACCCAACAAGGTTCAAAACTCATGCAATAAAATCTTAACACCCAAAGAATCTCCCAACATTTTAAATGAAGTAAATATCATGAAATAATGAGTTAAAAATTAAAAATCCTCATAACTAGCGTAAAATGACCGTTTTGCCCCTAATACAGCAAAAAGTCTTAAAAATTCAAATTTTGACACATAGATATCCTAAATCAAGGATTTAAGTACAATTAAGTAGAAAAAGACAAAATAACATCAAAAATGACAAAAATTCCCCTTAGTGGCCGACCACCTTGAGAAGTGTGCCAAAAGTGATTTTTTACTTTCTTTTTAGCTTAAAATGTTGAGAAATGTGTTAAATTAAGCATTATGATGATCCAATACTTGTTGAACATGTAATATACATAATAATATAGTGTTATAGAACAACAAAAGCAAACAAATCATTATTAAAGTTCATACACAACAAAATAAGTCTTATTTGCATATAGCTGTTCTTACGATAGTTTATCTCATTAACTGCACCTCTAGTCAGGTCTTACATGGGTTTGCCCCACTTCAGATTCTTTAGCCCGATTGTACTTTATTTCCTATTTTTCCTTGGGTGTTTAGTTGTACTTGTTTTATCCAAAATTTCCATCCCACTTGTTTTAACCATGATAATAAAAATGTTCGATGTATTGTTGTAGGTTACTCTGCTATGTCCAAAAATTATCAATATTATTATCCTATTATTCATCACATGTTTCACTCCCTCAATGCTACATTATGTGAGGATCTTTCTTTTTATAGCCCTGATTTTGTTTTACAGGAATTTGTTCCCAATTCACATTTTGACTCAGCCTCGGTGGTGGATCCCCTCTCACTCCCATCTCCATTAGTACAACAACGTTCCCCTCCTTTGCAATAGTACTCTTGTAGCCCTCGGTTTCATCTTCCTCTGCCAAAATGTTCTTCGGTTCCCAATTCAAGTAGTTCAGGTACATCTCCTCATTCGGTTCCTATCCCTATCTCCTCATCTAGCTATTCTACTCGTACGTGATATTACGTGTGTAATCCCAAGATGGGAGTGAATTGGGTATTTTAAAATTCTTAGATAAAACAATTGAATACAAGTGTATGACCTTTATAATATCACTTATTTAA
>JAULJZ010106255.1:0-11706 GCA_032270985.1 Heliamphora pulchella | reverse complement strand
CATAAAATAAAAAATTAATTTTATTAAAAATAAAATTAAATACTAAAAACATGATTTTCAGTATACCAACTCTAACACATATATGGTCATTATTCTTTACATGCATGTGTTTTAGACTCAAATATCATTGTTCCAGAACTTATAGAAACTACACATTTTATGAATACAAACCTGCAAACACATTTTTTGCAATAAAAATCATGAACAGTCATAGTTTTCTTACTGTAACACCTTTTTAATCCATTTTTTGGTTCTTGATCTTAAATGTGTTTAAGGAGATGAGTTGAGGGAGATTTTTTTGTGAGATTAATAGAGGGTCTTAGAGCTTTACTTAGCTTAGAAAGATTAAATAATGGTAGAATGGAGACTAGGACTCAGCTTTTGATTCCCTTGGTCTCAAAAGACCACCTTGTTCCTCCTTCTCTTGGTTCCTCTTTCTTTCTTCTTCTTTCTTCCTTCTTCTCTAGAACACTTTGAAGGATAAAAATTTGGTCTCTCTCTCTCTCTCTCCTCTTGGCTAAACTAGTAGGGGTGAAGTGGTGTCTAAGACTTGGTTTTATAGAAGAAAGAGGTGGTAGGTTCCATAATGAGATGTAAGGCCATTTTTTTATTTTTTCATTTTTTGATTGGTTGCATGAGAGGTGGGGCTCTATTTAAGAAATTTAATAACTGAATTTTGCAGATGGGTAGAGAGGAATTTGGCTAAGGGATTGTTTGGTTGGTTTATCTAGTTAAATTTTGCTTTAATTGCTCATTTAGTGGTGTTTTGGCACTACATTGTTCATGAAAGTGTTTTTAAAATTGATTTGATGTATCTTTTTGATCTTCTAACTTACTAAAATGAATTATTTTAGTGCTATTATTATTATAGTCTATAAAAATTTTGGTAATAATTAATTATTTAAGTGTAGGCAATTAAACTACTTTAAGTTATTTTGACTAAATATGACGTTTTCGCTAATTTAGGTGTGTAAGAACTTCAATAATAATTTATTTTCTTATGTTAGCTTATAATATTATATTATCATGTATATTACTTATTTGAATAGTCTTAGATCATAATAATGATTCATTTGTACAATTGTTTCTCATTTTTTAACTTAGAAAAAGGTAAAAAAGTCACTTTTTGAGCACAAACTCCAATGTGGCTGGCCACTAGGGGCATTTTTGTCATTTTTGATATTATTTTATCTTTTTTACTTAATTGCATTTAAATATATGATTTAGGGTGTCTGTGTGTCAAAATTTAGATTTTAAGACTTTTTACTGTACCATGGGCAAAATGGTTATTTTACTCTAATTATGAGAAATTTTGATTTTTAATCTAATATTTTATATTATTTACTTAATTTAGGATGTTGGGAGTCTTCTTTGAGTATTAGAGTTTTACCTATTGCGTATTAGGTCTTTTTAGGATTTTCATATTGAATTAGAGTTTCGGGTTGAATTAGGATTTTTATCCTTCTAGCGACCTAAGATCTTGTCGGCTAATTGTTGCTAATACTAAGGTTTGAGCCGAGTCGTTACAATCTACCCCCCTAAAAAATAAATTCATCTCGTACTTCTTCGCGTGAAAGGTTGTGGATGACTTACTGGCATTACGCCTTATTGTTCTCAAGTTGGCTTTCTCGCTTCCGTGGTGCTGCCACAGAGCTTGTGTTAACAGAATCATTTCTCTGTTGGAGTATCTTCCTTCGGTGGTCTTGGATCTTTACTGAGATCCCCTCAGTGTTAAATGAAAAGGTTTTCGTTTATTGACTCTCGATCGTTGCCTTATATAGTTGTCGATAGTCTATGTGGAGCCGTAAAGTCCTACCTTCTTCTTGGCGAGCAGTACCGGTGCTCCCCACGACAATGTACTTGGGTGGATAAAACCTTTACTAAGCAACTCTTGAAGTTGGTCCTTTAACTCCTTCAGTTTGGCAGAAGCCATCCAGTATACTGCGAGTGAAATCGGTGCGGTTCTAGGTTAGAGCTCTATTGAAAACTCAAACTCACGATGTGGGAATAATTCGAGTAGCTCTTCTGGGAACACATCTTCATACTCACACACGACTCGAGGTAACCCAGGGGTTGATATGGTGTTCGAACTAGCAAGCAGACATGTTATCCTTCCTACGAAGTTTCTCAATTTACACTTCTTCGCAGTACTTAGGATTAGGGTTTCGCGTCGTTCTCCTTGAATCTATAAAGTAGTGCCATCCTCCTCTTGTGCCCATATCTTCTTCTTTCGACAATCGATGATAGCGCGATGTCCAGAGAGCTAATTCATTCTGAGGATTACATTGTAGCCGTTAAAATCCATGACTCGTAGGTTGCACGTCATAAGGGTATCAGTTACTAGCAACGTGCATGTTTTATAGACGGAATCTACCAGTGCTTGACTTCCTAAGGGTGTGGCGACACTTAAGGTCTGATCTAATACTTCGGGTTTCAAGAGCAAAGATGTCATGCAGGCTAATGACATAAAGGAATGGAATGCTCCTGAATCAAGCAGCACTTTCACTAAGGTATTAAACAGCACGAATATACCTTGTATAACTTAAGTGTCCTCTACTTTCTCCTCCTGCAGAGCAAAGATGCGTCCTCTCTAGGGTCTCTAGTTTTTGTTAAGCGATGGTCTTCCCCTTATATTTTGCTAGTTAGTTGCTAGTCGGGCAACATGAACTGGCTGCGGGTACCTCGGTGGCTGATTTTGGGGTTGCCTCCACTATAGGGATTGGTTGTTCAGAGTCCTTTATCCTAGGCGCAGGCACTCAGACCTCTTATATCCTGGTTGGTGACATTTAAAGCAGACTACAGACTTTATAGAGGAATCCCTTGGCTTCTCTTGTATGTTCTTCTGTTGACATGACTTCTTTGGAACGAATACTCGGTTGCTTCTTACTGGTCCTCCGGAGCTAGTGTTTCCTTTCTTTTGATTCCAAATCTTCCTTAAATCTACTAAATCGATTTCAGTGAGCAAAGTGGCTCGGACTACTTGCGCATAGGTTGGGAGTTGTAACCATATCACTTGCATTGGGATAGATGATTCTAAGCCCCACTTGAGCTTTCGTGCCTTTGACTTCTCGTTCGGTACAACAGTTGCAGTGAAACGGCTTAGCTCCTCAAAGCGATTAACATACTAAGTCACTGTCATTGATCCCTGCTTAAGCTCCAGAAATTCATGGATCTACCCTTGACGAAAGGGGGCCGTGAAATACTTCTCTACAAACAGGCCTTAGAACTGGTCCCTGTAAGGGTTGGTATACTAAAAATTATATTTTTAGTATTTAATTTTATTTTAATAAAATTAATTTTCTATTTTATGAGAATCTTTATGAGTAATGTATGTGTGGCATTTCTTTGTTATGCATGGATGTCTAATATTCTGTATAGTATTTTATCTGATATGTAGAGTACGGCTTGCACATAGAAAATCAGATTTTAGGTTCTTGTAGAATATAAGTTTTATGTTCATAATTTAGATGAAAATGGACATACTATCGGTACGACTGTAGCATAGAGTTTTAGTAAGCCTGTCTTAAATACGGGGAACAGATAATAGCTTCGTCAAATGTTCCGACTCTCTATGCCAATACACTTTGTGTGTATTGAACGGGACATTTTAGATAATTAATTTTATACTGACTATATATAAATTAATCCAGACCCCAAAGTTATTATGAATAGTGTTTATCCTCTTAATCCTAAAATAATTATTGGTTTACATATATTTAATATTCGTTATTTTAATTCATTAGAGGGTGCGATCTTATATAGGGTCTATATTCCCAGTGAGTTGGATAGCGGTATTATTTATATGGTAAATATTAATTATTGACGAAATTCACGTCCCGAAAGATCGAGATTGATGATACCCCTTAAGGAATCTTATAAGTTTTGACCGGACTAAACCCTACAGGTGAATTTGATTATTCGGCGGTCAAATAAGTTAAGCGGAAGAGCTTAAAAAATATCAACATACCGATTAAATTAAATTATCAGTAATTAAATTTAATTGACGGGTATCAAAAATTTTAACGTGGGTAGAAATAGTAAGCATTTAATAACAGGAGCTCAATGCAAGAAGGTCTTGATGTTATGGGTCAGAGTGCAATTATAGTTCTTTAGTGGTGTGAACAGTAATTCAGTGATTTATGAAAATTGTAGAAATCGTTGCTGTCTTTCCATAATTGCAGAAACAGCTGGTAGGTATCTGTGTTCCACTGAAAATCTTACTCATAATTACTCCCCAGATTCCTATTGTAGCCCTATATATATGCGGGTAGGCTGAACCAGTTTTATATCATAACTTGTCTTTCAAGACTAAATATATCTGGGTTCTGCCAGTATAAATTCTCGATAGTCCGTAGCCCACACTACGTTCGAGAATCGCGTAAGAGAATACGGTAGAAGATCTGACAAGAGTTTCAACTCAGAATCAAACCGTAGTTGAAGAATCGACCGACAAGAATATATTCTTCTAAATTAACTTTTGTTGCACGGATTTTATTTTGATCGTTCAACGTCAAAAGTTTTATTTGGAGCCCGTTTCGGCGTTTGCCTGTCCAGTTAATTTTTACCAAAAATCGTTTGCAAAAAATAATGATCTTGGCAGTTTTACCTCCAACAAATTGGTATCAGAGCCGTTTTGTTTTTTATTTACGGTAATCGAGGTCTCATAGTTTTAGAACTGTTGCTAACTTTATTTTGCAGGCATTCTAAATTCTGATTTTATAATCATCATTTATTTTCATATTTGATTGAATGCGTGGATGATGATTTAATTTTTTTTATTCATGAGAGTTGACCGTGATGGATTATTTTTTTTAGATTGATTGTGAGCTCTACGGAGTCATATGATCAATGTAAAAATTATTATTTTTTAGTTTCTAATATTTTTTTATTTTATGTAATCAAAATAAAAAAAGGGAGGGAACGAAGAACAAGATGCCGCAACATGCAATCATTTTATTCATGGAATACTTGGGAACTAGAAAAATCATGAAGCATCCAGACACCAAAAATAGCCAGCGGTTCCCAACAGTGAATAAACATCAACAGTAGTGTCGGTTTGCAACTTCAAAGTACAGTTTTGGTGCAAAGTTTGGCCTGGAAGCTTGAACAATCCAGCGGCGCAAATTTTAAGCAACACAGCGATTTTCACCAAATGGCAGTGGCGCTGTTTTCAAACTGAAGCGGCGCTATTTTCCAAACAGTAAAGCATCAGCGATTTTTCCAGGCACCAATACTGTAGCGCCATATTTTCCAATGCAGAACGCTATTTTCCCACGTAGCAAATAGCCGACAGTTTCATAAACAGCGCTGGTTTCCAAAAAGCAAATGCATAGAAGCAAGCGGTTCCTAAAACAGTGGCGCAATTCCAGGCTGCATTTGATTGGCTGCATTTTTTTTAAAAGAGCAAGCAGCGGCGCAAAGAGTTACAGTAATTTCCAAGCAAACAGCTGGCAAATTCCACAACAGCAGCGACGCAAGTTTTTAAAACCGCAGCAACAGGCGCGGCGCCGTTGGAGCATGTGTGGTGGCCGGCAGTGGTGCTAGTGGCTCGGGGCTAATTTTTTCTGATATAGATTGATCGAGGAGTTATATTTGTATATCATTATGAATCAAGAAATCCTGATGCAATCTGGATACAGGAAATTTATTCAGAAAATGATTATTGCAGCTTATCCTTTTAAGAACATGAGACTGAAACTCTTTAGAGTTTCAATTCGATCATAAAATTAAGAAATATTTATTATATCTTGTATTTAATTTATTGTTTTATATTAACCGTGTGAATGATAAATATTGATTTTATTTACCCTGTTAATGTAATTAATTTGAAAATTCGGTTTTAATTAAAATATTTTGTAATAAAAAACAAAATTAAATTTTTTTTAATTTCAATTAAATGGAAAACTTTAGATATTTTATTTTTTACAAAATATCACGTTTGAAGATTTTTTTTTTAGATAATCTTGGAAAAACGTGGGAATTAATTCTGAATTTTGAATTAATTAAATAAAAAAATATTTAAACAAAATAAATTATTATTTTTCAAAAATGTGGAACGAAAAATAAAATAAATAAATGCTTTTAATCACTACTTTAGCTAAAAATCTAAAAGAAAAATTGTGCATTTATTAAATTTTATTTGTTACGCATTTAAACACGAAAAGATGGTTTAATAAATCAGAATCTTTGCAATCGTATACACGAAAAAATGTTTGATTCTTTCAAATCGTGTGACTTTCGAAATTAATAAATTTATTTTAATTAAACGGACTTTTATAACTCTCAAAAATGTTTTTAAAAATCTAAGTAGGAGGGAGAATTTATTCACAGATAAATCATGCGGTCTCCATCACTTGTTTGTAGGCGATGTAAATAAATCATGCATGTTGGCAGTAAAGCCTTCCTCCCCATCGGACAAATTAATTGTGGTATTTCCAGTACAAACCTCCTTTATGGATAATTCTAGATAATTGTTAGTGCGGATGACTTCTCCATCTGAACAGTTCATTGTGAAGTGATTAATTTGAGATTAGGTAATGGTTAACACTTAGCTGTATATAATAGTATCCTCTCCATCTAAACCACTGCTATTATATACTGGACCGAAACTATATCAGCTGTTTAATTTTCTTGACATGGTCAGTTGCCTAGATAGTAAAATTAAAAGGAATTAGCCTGTCTGATCTTATAAAGAATACTAGACGTCCTCCTATCGAGGTATGCTATCATCAAGTTACCAGGCTGCTAGCGAATTAATTTTAAAATGGTAAAGGGAGCCAAATTAAAATGAATTCAAGATTTTGCTCATCATAATTAACAGTATTTTAATTATGTGATTCTCATGATTAAAATGACTTTCAACCCACTCGCTTTCATTCTCAAAGAAAACAAACTTACGTAATCAAATTTTGTTAACTGGAAATGTAACTTGGATATAGTTTTAATTACAAATAGTATTCCTTCAATACTAGAAAATGTATTTATTTCTGAAAAAGGTTCTTCTTTTGAGTCAAAAGGCATGAAGAAGAAAAAATTTCAGAAATAGAGAGACACGATTTCCAGGATAATTAGTGGGTTACGGATTGGTGTGAAAAAGCCAAAAAATAGATATTTTCATTGCAACCAAACCCAGCATTAGAAAAAGCTATGTCCAGTATTTCTCAAAAGGCAAAACAAACAAGGTAATTTCTGTTCACTGGTTGTAAAAATATGTTTAGCGATGTTATCTACCGATACCTGGTGTGTAGATACGGGAGTCACTAATCATGTCAACAATTCTTTGCTGGGTTTGTAGGAAATCAGACAGCTCAGTGATGGAAAATTTTACCTACATATGGATAATAATACCAGGGTAGAAGCAGTTGTAGTAAGAGATATCACTCTCAGTTTTAGTAAAGATAGGATACTACTTCTAAAAGATTGTCTTTATATACCTTCGATGAGAAGAAATTTTATTTTAGTCTCGAGTTTAATAAAGGACAAATATTTTGTTCATTTTAATGAATCTGTGGTTATTAAGAAAAGTAAATTTTTTATTTGTTCTGGTACATTAATAGATGATCTGTATGTTATATCTCCTATCCCTCTTACACTACACAACTAACTGAATTAAATAACACATCTAATTTACTATATAAGAGAAAGGTTACTTCTTTAATGAATTAAACATTTCTTTGGCACTTACGTTTAAATCAAATTAATCTAAAAAGGATAAATAAAATGATATAAGATGGGCCTTTGAATTCATTAAAAGTGGAGGCACTTCCAATATGTGAGTCTTTCTTAGAGAGTAAGATGACCAAGAGGCTCTTTTTGGTCAAAAGCTATAGAGCTAAGAACCGTTAGAACTGGTTCACTCTGATGTGTGTGATCCTATGACTATCCGGGCAAGAGGTGGCTTTGAGTACTTCATCAATTTCATTGACAACAACTCAAGGCATGGATACATTTACCTCATGCACCATAAGTCTAATGCTTTGAGAATTTCAAAGAATTTAAGGTGGAGGCGAAGAAGCATACGGGTAAAAGTATCAAATTACTACGATCCGACCATAGTGGGGAGTACCTCTTTGAAGAGTTTAGGACTACTTGTCGTCAGAGGAGATTATATCCTAGTTGACTGCATCGGGTACTTCGCCGCAGAATGGTATAGCAGAAAGAAGAAATAGGATTCTTATGGAGATGGTAAGGTCAATGATGAGTTATTCAGAATTACCCGATTCGTTTTGGAGACTCGCATTAGAGACAGTGGCTTATATTCTGGGTAATTGATTAACAAACCTATCCACGAGCCTCGTTACAAAAAGTAAATCCTTCACCGGGCTTCATGCCACAACTGTTTTACTTCAGAATGGCAACGGAGTGGGGTCGGGTCACATTCTTCAGACCAGTAAATATAATAAGGGTCACATTCTCTGGACCAATAATGCGCATGACAAATAACCCCACCTTAAGATCTGGGATGCTCGTGTGGTGTCAATCCAAAGTCCAAGCCATCGAAACCAAAACACTAATGACAAACCCGTGCTGCCCAACAATTTCCATGATAAATAATTTTTATACACTGGGGAAGCACCCAGGGTGTACACAGGGAATACATCCTAAAATATTTACAAAATCGACAACTAGGGACGCCTTAGACTTAGAACCAGGAAGGAAATATCTCTAACATAAACCAACCCACAACGGTAGATACAGAATGGATTTCGATATGCCAAAATGCAAATGTGATAATGCCCATGGTGTACAATATGCAACTCAAGAACAACTATCAATAGCATGACTTTAAATTAAGCATAGTATAGTACAAGGTACAACTCACTAAAGTACTAAGTACAAGTATATGAAGCACAAGATACTATAAGATGGAACAAGGAGCACAACTTTCAAAAATAAGTATCCGTCTCATGGCATGGTTGTGATAAATCAAATATTTACTTTTAATCAGTATTCATCTCATTTAAATCAAGTAAAAACATATAAAGCAAGTTGCGCTACCAAAACATGGTTTGTCATACACTTAACAAATTACAAGTCAACCTCAAGTATCAATTAAAAATGAATAACAGTGTTTTTGGGTACCTAGACTTTGAGTTAAGTTCTATTTTTGGTCACCATTTAGATAAAAATATTATCTACAACTTTTATGTTTAACATTAAGGTCAAATCTTAAGGTAAATAGGTGATTAATCTCATTTAAGCGAACATGGTTCAGCATTTTATAGAGAAAAATACAGAAAAAGAGTCTCAGTTGGTCTCGAATTTGGGGTATCAAATCAAGTCCTACAGGTCTAATTTTTGGATATGTTCTAGTTTAGTATATTCCTTACAAGTCTCATGAATAGTGCTAAGGGTAGTTATTTGAAACCAATTAGATATATAAGCCATTTTGTAAAATAGGTTCATTCAGCTACAAAACACACAACAGAATCTATTTAAAATAAAGAGTTTAAAAATAGTTTGAGGGGCCAGCCATGGGTATATAGGTCTAATTTATGTATAGTAAATAGTTCAATTTGTTACCTACAAATTTCATGAAAACTACTTTTGGATTTGATCACTAAAAATATAAATATTTGGTCATACAAAAAACATGTGACAGAGAGCTCTGTTACTCATAGATCCACAACAGTGACTTATAAGATATGTTTTGACCTATCGAATCTCAATATTTTGGGCTCATTCCCGGTGGACATTAAGATATACATGTTATCTACAACTTGCATGTTTTTACCTAAGTTCATATCTCGTTCTACTCTAAGATTTTTAGGTCTAGAAAACTGAGAGGTTAGAAACTGACACACTTTGGCAAAAATATCATATCTCGAGTTTTACTCATTCAAATTCGTTCAAACTAATTGTGTATGAAAGATAACATCAAAACCTAAGTCTGCATATAAAGAACACACTTAGATTATTTTTCTATATTTAGTTATGATATTTCAAAATTCGGGGTAGAAAGTTAAAAATGCTAAAAAAATCATGCCTTTGAAGGTTCTAGCCTCCTAACTCATGGTATGCCCATATATGGTCCTTATTCTTTGCATGCATGTGTTTTAGACTCAAATATCATTGTTTCAAAACTTATAGAAACTACACATATCATGTATACAAACATGAAAACACATTTCTTTCCATAAAAATATGAATAGACCTAGTTTTTTTTAATACAACACCTTTTTAATCCATTTTTCGGTTCTTGATCTTAAATGTGTTTAAGGAGATGAGTTGAGGGAGATTTTTGTGTGATATTAACAAAGAGTTTTAGAGATTTGCTTACCTTAGAAATATTAGATAATGATAGAAGCGAGACTAGGACTTAGCTTTTGATTCCCTTGGTCTCCAAAAACCACCTTGTTCCTTCTTCTCTTGGTTCCTCCTTCTTTCTTCTTCGTTCTTCCTCGTTCTTCTCTAGAACACTTTGAAGACTAAGAATTTGGTCTCTCTCTCTCTCTTCTCTTGTCCAAGCTATTAGGGTGGAGTGGTGTCCAAGGCTTGGTTTTATAGAAGGAAGAGGTGGTGGGTTCCATAATGAGGTGTAAGGCAATTTTTTCATTTTTTCATTTTTTTGATTAGTTGCATGAGAGATGGAGCTCTATTTAAGAAATTTGAGATATGAGTTTTGCATATTGGAAGAGAGGAATTCGGCTAAGAGGCTGTTTAGTTGGTTGAATTGCTTATTTGGTGGTGTTTTGGCACTACATTGTTCAAGAAAGTGTTTTTAGAATTGATTTGATGTATCTTTTTTATCTTCTAACATACTAAAATAAATTATTTTAGTATTATTATTATTATTATTATTATTATTATTATTATAGTTTATAAAAATTTTGGTAACAATTAATTATTTAGGTATAGGCAATTAAATTATTTTAAGTTATTTTGACTATACGTGGTTTTTTGATTTATTTAAGTGCGTAGAAACTTTAATAATGATTTATTTATTTTTTTTAGCCTATAATATTATATTATTATGTATATTACTTATTTGAATAATTTTGAGCCATAATACTGCTTGATTTGACAATTCTTTCTTATTTTTGAACTTTAAAAAAATGTAAAAAGTCATTTTTTGACACAAACTCCAATGTGGTCGGCCACTATGGGTATTTTTGTTATTTTTGATGTTTTTTTGTTTTTCGTTACTTAATTGTGTTTAAATATTTGATTTACGGTGTCCATGTGTCAAAATTAAAATTTTTAAAATTTTTTACTATACTATGGGAAAAATAGTTATTTTACCCTAATTATAAGAATTTTTAATTTTTAATCTAATATTTCATGTTTTTTTACTTAATTTAAGATGTTGGGAGTCTTCTCTGAGTATTAGGGTTTTGCATCTTAGGTCTTAGGTCTTTTTAAGATTTCTAAATCGAATTAGGATTTCGAGTTGAATTAGGTTTTCTACCCTTCTAGCAACCTAAGATGTTGTCAGGGTTGATATACTAAAAATCATGTTCTTAGTATTTAATTTTATTTTAATAAAATTAATTTTTCATTTTATGAGAATTTTCATGAGTAATGTATGTGTATCATTTCTTTAATATGTATGGATGTTTAATATTCTGTATAGTATTTAATCTGTTGTGTAGAGTACGGCTTACACACAGAAAATCAGATTTTAGGTTCATACAGAATATAAGTTTTATGTTCACAGTTTAGATGAAAATGGACATACCATCAGTACGACTGTGGCACAGAGTTTTA
>JAULJZ010106244.1:0-11707 GCA_032270985.1 Heliamphora pulchella | reverse complement strand
CCCTCTCCGTGACTTCAATTGACAGGACCCCATAATCTAATCAACTAAAAATCACTAGAGGAGAGCAGTCGATCGAGTCCCATAACCCAATCGACCAAGAGGCCACCACACGACCAAAAGAAACCCCCAAGGCCCCAACACAACAAAGACGAGCTCCCTCACGGCCAACACGGACTCACTCACGTCCAACACAAGCCCACGATGTCCCAAGAAACAAGAAACTTGATAAAAAGCTCCATTAAGGATGAAAAACAACCTTTCCCAAACGTTCGGCCAAAAACGAGTGAAAAACGGTTTGGAAATCTTAACATATCTCCACTCTTTTGATCATAACTTTTTCTACAAAAAGAATTTTAAGGTGAGAGAAATGTCATTGGAAAGAAGACTTCTGGGGTTTCGATTTGAGTACAAGAACGACCCAATTCCGAGTCTAGATAAGGGCAATAACATCAAAATAAAATGGCCCTGCGCAGCTAGTCCGCTCGAGGAGACATTGGGCACTCGTGCGAGCTACAACCCGAGAAAAACCCAGATTTGGCTCTTCTTGGAATTTTAAGCCTCCAAACTCCCCAACACCCACTATGATGCTTCAAAACACACTTAAACTTACCGATTCGTATATATGTAACACCCACGGACATATACAAGCTCAAAACATCTAGAATCACCGAACGAAAAATCTCAAAACCCTATTCCATCCACCGAAATCAACACAAAACCCCTTTTGAAACCAAAACCCGATTTTCTTGAAACAAAGTCAGATCGATAGCAATGTAATCGTTAAAAATACACACGATTACACGTAGCACCCTTAAAAGACATGAGAGTCTAGGATCCTACCTCGATGAGTTAAAAATTTGATGCCTCGAACCACGTGCAAAATCGAGCTTCGCTGGAATCAAAATCTGACCAGATGGTTGCGTAGCCCTCGATGCCGATACCAAGAATCCGCAATCTGATCATCGAAAACTGAGCCCTGGGCCCCTCGAAAGCTAGAGAGATGACAGAGAGAAAACTTATAGAGAGAGAGAAGAGAAAATATTTTGAAATAAATATCTAAAGGAAGATATTTATAGGCTCGTCAAAAAATATCTTTTTTTTTTTGAAACCCACCCCACAACGGCAAACAGCCCCGGAAACTAACCCCACATGCATCTCTATCCTCGAACATGCATAAAAACGCATATGAACATGCAGAAACAAAAACGGTAAACGCGCATCGAAAAATACCGAGAAAATAAAACGAGTCAGGATCTCACAACTCTACCTCCCTTAAAGGAATTTCGTCCCCGAAATTCAACATAAAGTCAAAAGAAAACAACCGCGTCGATCACAATCGACACAAGCACACGAGATGGTCAACCAAACCATTCCTAGGATATAATCAAACATGGCCAGGCATCCTAAACAACGGCTAACTATCTCAAACACACGGGATCTACAACTCACCCCAACCTCGCATCTTCGCCAACTGCTGCCTTAACACAGCACAAAGCATAAACCACATAAGCACGCTATCACATAAGCACATAGGCTCATGCTAAACAAACCCCATATACCGAGGAGAACCGACAAGAATGACGCGTCAGTCTGGATAACCTACTCAGGTTCCCTGCTAGAAATCGCGTCAGCTAAACGCGTTTCTAACTTGGCTCTCAAGTTTGTTAATCCAAACGTCCAAAGGCAGGACTAATCAATCCCACGGTTCAACCCCCATGCTCACATATACACATCATCTACACTTTCAACACACTACTATGCTCCTTCTACCAAAACATCTAAACACATGCAATCAAGTACACGCAATCAACCTCACACGGTGATGCAACCTCTCCCCACAACTCTTAGGTATTCGAACCCAAAGCTCTGATACCATTCTGTCACTCCCCAAACTCCAGGTCACGTGAAACTCCCACAAACAAACAACATAAAACCCAACCGAGAATACACTCTCAAAATAAATCATACATGCATTGTATATAAACGCCAAATGCCAAACGCCTTACATTACAAAGCATCAACGCCGAGAAACGTGTATTAAGCATGCATGATACAGATAGAAACAAAAAGGAAGACTATCACTCTTCCACCTCTCCAGCACCTCCAGATCAACATGCTTGACCGGTATCTGAAGAAAAGCAAATCCCACACTGTGAGCCAAAGTTCAGCAGAAACTAGACAAGCATGCGATATAAGCTAAACATGCTAGGAAATCAAAGTGCAGGTTTAGACTCTCTTTCAAGTCTTGAAAATAGTTTTCACATGCAAACAGGAAAGCGAGGATACAAATCATCTTTGACTCACTCAAACGAGCCCAAAAATAGTTGAAAAATGGTGTTTAGATCGCGATTCACACGACTCTTAAAACAGTTTGAAAATTGGTCTATCCGTCCCATAATGCAGTGCATACAAGTCATGAACCTTCTCGGACTTTCACCGATGGACCACTGCCCCCGTCAAGGCACCTTTACGGACTTCAACCGAAGGACCTCAGCCCTACCATACACCTTTACGGACTTTAACCGAAGGACCTTAGCCCTAACCTTCACAGACTTTAACCAAAGGAACTCAGCCCTCCCGATACACCTTTACGGACTTTCACCGAGGGACCGCAGCGCTATCGAATGCACTGTCAGCCAGAGCTAACATTCACAGAACCACATGTTCATCTATCCATTCCATACACCTATGCATAACCTAAATAAGATTTAAATGCATAAAATCATGTACTATTACTACGTTTCACAAACCACGTCACATGCTACACACGCGACTCACACAATACTTGCAACATGCACCACATGCATCCGTTTCTCATAACCCACACATACATGCCTATAAAACTCTGCGTTTTAAAGCATAAACCACGTTACACATAACGACACCAAAGCCATGTAATCCACCCACATATTCTGTACATGAATAAACTAGAGTTATAAATGCACATAATCAGTTATAAACGCACATAGCCATATAACTTCACATCATGACGCCACCCTTCACATAACCCGTCACGACATCACATGCCACACATACCGTCATTCGATACCCGAACAACCCATCCACAAATCGGGACCCATCCACGCACCGGGACAACCAACGATACGAAAAACCAAACCCAAAACCTAACATAGAGGCCAACACAGCCCAAGCGCTTGAGCGCTCAACCACCGCTCGAGCGGTCCCCTACCAACATATATCTCTGCCACTCCACCGCTCGAGTGGTCACCAACCGACCAAACACTCTGCCACCAACCCGCTCGAGCGCACGACCACTGCTCGAGTAGTAAACGCTGGGAGAAAACCCAAACCAAGAAACAAAGCCAAACCCCCACATCTAACCATGCACGTCATGCACCCAACACAGACCCACGACGCCCACATGCGCCCAACACAAACCCACAACGCCCGCACGAGCCCAACGCAAATAACAAACCTACAGAACACAGCCTATCCAAAGGCCAACACAAACCTCCCACAAAATGGTTCTCACCAAGATCCCATCTCTAGAAAGAACACCGGACACAACACGTCCAACACCCAACGATGCACCAACCACCACGCACTCAACCGTGCACCAACACCCTGCATGAAATGACCAACACCCTCTTCATGACTTCAATTGACAGGACCACATAATCCAATCAACTAAAAATCACTAGAGGACAGCAGTCGATCGAGCCCCATAACCCAATCGACCAAAAGGCCACCACACGACCAAAAGAAACCCCCAAGGCCCCAACATAACCAAGACGAGCTCCCTCACGCCCGACACGGCCAACACGGACTCACTCGCGTCCAACACAAGCCCACGATGTCCCAAGAAACAAGAAACTTGATAAAAAGCTCCATTAAGGATGAAAAACAACCATTCCCAAACGTTCAGCCAAAAACGGGTGAAAACGGTTTGGAAATCTAAACATATATCCACTCTTTTGATCATAACTTTTTCTACAAAAAAAATTTTAAGGTGAGAGAGGTGTAATTGGAAAGAAGACTTCCGGGGCTTCGATTTGAGTATAAGAATGACCTAATTCCGAGTCTAGATGTGGGAGGTAACATTAAAATAAAATGGCCATGCGCAGTCAGTCCGCTCGAGCGGACATCGGGCGCTCGAGCGAGCTACCACTCGAGAAAAACCTAGATTTGGCTCTTCTTGGAGTTCAAAGCCTCCAAACTCCCCAACACCCACTATGATGCTTCAAAACACACTTAAACTTACTGATTCGTATATATATAACACCCACGGACATACACAAGCCCAAAACATCTAGAATCACCGAACGAAAAATCTTAAAATCCGATTATATCCACCGAAATCAACACCAAACCCCTTTTGAAACCAAAACCCGATTTTCTTGAAACAAAGTCAGATCTACAGCAATCTAACTGTTAAAAGCACACACGATTACACATAGCACCCTTATAAGACATGAGAGTCTAGGATCCAACCTCGGTGAGTTAAAAACTCGACACCTCGAACCACGTGCAAAATTAAGTTTCACCGGAATCAAAATCTAACCAGATGGTTGCGTAGCCCTCGATGCCGATACCAAGAATTTGTAGTCTGATCGTCGAAAATCGAGCCCCGAGCCCCCCAAAAGCTAGAGAGAAGGCAGAGAGAAAGCTTGTAGAGAGAGAGAAGAGAGAGAGAAGAGAAGATATTTTGAAATAAATATCTAAAGGAAGATATTTATAGGCTCGTCAGAAAATATCTTTTTTTTTTTTGAAACCCGCGCCACAACGGCCAACGGCCCCGGAAACTAACCCCACATGCATCTCTATCCTCGAACATGCATAAAAACGCATATGAACATGCAGAAACAAAAACGATAAACGCGAGTTGAAAAATACCAAAAAAGGAAAACGGGTCAGGATCTCACATATGTAACAATTCTAAATTAACATACATCCCCGAGTTGCAAATACGAGCGCACCTCTAATCATCGACAAAAGGTCTAGCAGCTTGAATATGTTATTGGTGCCCTTCCGATTGAGGTTACAGTTGCAGTTGCTTCCATTGCTGTGGTTGATTTCCCCAGTTTTCTAGTCTAAGCTGTTGACATTGTGACTTTTTGTGCCCGGGCTGACCGCATTCATAATAGTGCCTCACCTTTGAATGTTGACCCCTTGCTTGCCTTGGTTTGTCGGCTAGGTGGTATAGCTTTTTGGGAATAGATTCCCTATTATTCCTTAGTGGCCCTCCTTGACTAGTACTCTCCTTTATTTGACTACAAATCCTTTTAGAATCGGTTGACTCCGTTTCTGCCAATAGGGATGCTTGTACTACTTGAGTGTACGTTGGAAGCTGTAAGAAGATGACTCTAGTTCGGATAGAGGGTTCTAGGCCCCACTCAATCTTTCGTGCCCTTGATTCCTCGTCATGTATGATGGTCGTGGCAAATCGGGTCAACTCTTCGAAGAGATTAACGTACTAGGTTACTGGCATGGATCCTTGTTTTAGCTCTAGAAATTCTCTAACTTGTCCATGTCGGAAGGGAGCTGGGAAGTACTTTCCTAAAAATAACTCTTCAACCTGATTGCAAGTTTGAGCTGCTACATCTTGGGTGTTATCAATCATAGACCACCAGTAGTCAGCATCTCCTTCCAGTAGGTGTGCTGCTAGAGCTACTCTATCGACATCGGTTTGCACTCCCATGGAATTAAATAACTTCTTGATAGCTCTTAGCCATTCTTCGGCCATCCTCGGTTCAGCTATCCCCTTAAACATAGGGGCTCGTTGTTTTCTGAGTTCTGATAAGAACCATGCTCGATCACGCACGTGTAGATGATTAATGTTGGCAAAAAGTTCACGCAAGACCTGGGCTAACCCTGGAGCTTCTTCGTCTACGAGTCCATCTGCTGGCCGTTGATGGTTAGGTCGTCTACCTGCCATCTTGAATAAAGAGGAAAGGTGTTACGGCTTGTGAGTCATCTTTTTAAAATCTTAATTGTCATTAGGTTTTGGGATCTTATGGAGTTAATTTAAGATTTATTCATTTGTATTTCATAACATTCAAGTTCGAGTAGATAACCGGTTGATGGTTAGAACGATTGCAAAGGGCAAGGTACATAACACATAGGGGCCTAACCAGAATAGGTGTGGATAAAACTATTGAACTATGACCACGTGGTCCCACGTTACGCCCAAGTTTCGTAGCATTTCCATAGCACTTCCACGTGCCACACCCCTTCAGGTCCCAAGCGATCTTTTTTAGTGATGGCGATAGGAACCTTAGTGTAGATCTCCATTAGAGAGATGTTATATGATCTCCTACTTAGTAGTTCTTGTAGTCGGGGTTATTGATCTTCAAAATATGTTAAGCGCGAACGTTGGCAGACATTCTGTGCTATAACTCCAGGTAGAGATCTGCCTTGTGACTCGATGATGCGCCAGTGATTCTTCTGAGGATATGCACGATCCAAGTTTCTCGTTGAAGCGGTAAACTCTAATAACTATCGTTTCTCATCGATCTTGGTTTTAGGAAAGGTGACCAGGGGTGACGAGTGGTTAAGCGTTTATCCGAGGATTTCGAATGATGTACTAGCACGATATGTGGCTAGGGTTCAGAATGGCTTAGGGAAGGCAAACAAGTCATTTACTAAGATTCAAGGGAAGATTTTAGATGGTTCAAAAGATATGTTGGATGAGGTCAAATGGCCCCGGTTAAGGTAGTCACCATTGACACAAATTAAGTGGTCATTTGGGGTTCTAACGGTGTCTCTCGAGGGAATATCTAAAACTTCTCCTGGTGCATACTCCTGTCTACCTCCCTTAAAATAAGATAACTCGTTGCCTAAATCTTTGGTTTCCAATCTCGATACTCTTACTCGTCCTTTGCATGTAGATTCCCTGCTGCTTCTGATTCCGATAACGTCCTAACATGACTCGCTATAAGACCTAGAGGCAGTAGATTTTAGTACTTATAATGTATAGATGATAATAATAATTAATACAATGCATCCTATAGAGCTCCAACGCAATAGAACGCATGGTTTCCCATAACCCAAGGCCTGAGGGTTCACTTAACCTATGCTCTGATAGCAACTGTGACGCCCCGTCCTCCAGTTACGTCAGAACATACATAAATATAAATATAGGGATATACTAGCCATACATTCATATTTACATACGTTAGTTATTACATCATAAATGAGTTCCAAACCATTCAAAATTACATAAGTATTACATTTTCTCCAAGAAATTTCAAAAATTACGCTAAGCACGGGAAAAACAGAATATAAAAACAAAAGCAGAGAGATCTTGATTTCTCAGAATGCATCAGCGAGATCTATGTGCTCTTGGAACTCACCCTGTTCTTTCAACTCTTCTTCTCCCTCAAGAATGACTTCCTCCAAGAATTTCTCCTCACCTGTGGCACGAATGCCATGAACCAAGGCCTAGAAGCAAAATACTCTAACCTTCTAATTAATCTCACGGCACAAAATTTACCACAACACATACCATATAACACCTAGTACAATTTATTGTCAAGGAAATAGACAAATTTATGACATAATAACAGATAAGTCAATAAGCATGTGCATATGAGATGCCGTGTATGTAATGCAGATGCCCAACCCAACATGCACCCAGATTATAACAGGAATTCTACATCGGGAATCACCAGAGTAGACTTGATGAGACTTTAATCACCAAACCTATTCTCACGTCGTTGCGAATAGTAAATGCTTCATCGAGCTTAATGCCACAACTGTTTTACTCAATGGCAACGGCGTGGGGGCGGGCCAACCAAAATAATCAAAGTAATAATCCCACATTAAGAACTAGGATTCTCATTTGGCGTCAAACCAAAGTCTAAATCATCAAAACCAAAATGATAGTGACGAATCCATGATGCCCAACAATATCCATAAACCATTTCAAACACCGGAGACACGCCCAGGGTGCACAAAGGAAATTCATCCCAAAACATTTTCAAAAATGGCAATCAACGACGCTCTAGACTTAGAATCATGAAAGATAACTCAACATAACCCATCCCGATTATAAGTCAACCAATCGAATTTTGAGTGGAACCATTACGTTCCCGTACGTTAGGCACCCGTACATCAGCGTTCCCGATCACTACTGCGTATAGGTGCAGTTTGGCTCAAGACGTGATACGGCTCAAGACGTAACATGGCTCAAGACATACATGGCCCAAAGTTAACATATCCAATACAAAAATCTAAATGGCACCATTATGTTCCCGTACGTTAGGTTCCCGTACATCAGCGTTCCCGATCACTACGGCGTATAGCGGTAGTTCAGCTCAAGACGTGATACAGCTCAGGACGTAACATGGCTCAGAACATATATGACCGAAAGTTAACATATCCAATACAATAATCCGAATGGCACCATTATGTTCCCGTACATTAGGTTCCCGCACATCAGCGTTCCCGATCACTACGGCGTATAGCGGCCGTTCGGCTCAAGATATGATACGGTTCAAGACGCATATGGCCTATTGTCAACACCCCCATCAACCAGGATTCACTGACCAAGATATAAAGGCCTGCCTTTCCCCACATCAACCATATCAAGATACAACTTAAAAACATATAAGGGGGTAACCCACAAGATGTCTCCAGTGCCACAATCACAATGCTCATGGTATAACAACTTATATTCTGAAACACAACTAACAATATCATGCATTCTAATCTTCATATATTCACAAATAAACACTAATCAACTAATCATCATATAAAACATGGGTCTCTTAGCAAAGGATACTCAAATCACACATAGCAATCATAAGTCCAAATTCGAGTATTAAATTAAAAGGATCGGAAGTGTTTTGGGACATCTAGACTTGGAATCAAGTTATGATTTTAAACACCATTTAGATGAAAATATTTTCTATAACTCTTATGTTTAATACCAAGGCCAAAACCTAAGGCAAAAGGGTGAACAAAACATCTCAAGTAAAAATGGTTCAGCACTTTCTCAAGATTTTACGAACAACATGCTTCTGTTGGTCTCCGTTTTGGGGTATCATTTCAAGTCCAAATGAGCCCATTTTTTAATATGTTCTAGTTCAACAAGTCCCCTACAGGTTTAATGTTTATAGCTAAGGGTAGTTGTTTGGAACCAGTTAGACGTTTTGGCCATTTTAAAAAATAGGTTCTATCTGCCGCCAAAACTCAGCAGAGCCGGTTTTGGACAGAGGGTTTGAAACTATTTTTGGGGATCATCCCAAGGATTTAAGGTCTTATTTTTGGGTAGAAAGTACTTAAATATGTTATCTACAATGTTCATATAGACCACTTTTGGAATAGGTCACTAAAAATAGAGATTTTGGGCTATATGCAAATATGTGACAAAAGTGTCCCTTGAGAGCTGAAACTCAACAGAGACTTTCAAAGGGCTTTTGACCTATCAAACCTCAATCTTTAGTGCTCATCTTTTGTGCGTAGATATATATACATGTTATCTACAATGTTCATGTTTTGACCAAAGTTTGGACCTCATTTTAAATTAGGGTTTCCAAGTTGGTAGTGTTCATTGGTCGAAAAATGACACACTTTGGTAAAATTGTAATATCTCGAGTTCTACTTATGCAAATGAGTTGAAACTAATTTTGGATGAACGATAATACAAAAAGAAAAATCTGGACATAAAGAACATGCTTATATAAAGTTTTTACATTGAGTTATGGCATTCCAAAATTCAGAGCAGAAACATTAAGGTTCTCAAAAATTAAGCCTCTTAGGGTTCGAGTCTTATACTTATGTCATGTCAAGTTTTTGTTCCATTTTTTTGTATGCTTGTGTTTTATACATTAATATCAAGGCTCCAGCACACTTAGAAGTCATCAAACTCAAGGATAACAACATACAACCACATCTCATATCACCCATAAACATAACAGATCCAAATTTACAACTACGACGCCTTTTCGATTTATTTTCGATTCTCGATTCTTAGAGTGTTTAAAGGGATATGTTGGAAGATATTTTGAGGGATCTTAGACATAAGGTTTAGAGGTTTTAATTTCTTGTTGGAGAGATCAAAGGAGGGTGGAGGATGGATTTGGACTTAGCTTTCGAAAATCTCCTTGATTCCTTCCTTCTTCTACATTTTTCTCCCTCAAACTCACCTTATCACTCAAGAGCAAGAGGTTCTGGTTTCTCTCCCTCACATGCACGAAAATTTCATGTAGAGAAGAGGGTGTTTGGCTTCCTTTATATAGGCAAAGGCTAGGGGACAAGGGGGGAACAAAAAGTACCCATGAAAGACATTATTCTCCTTTTTAATTAATGAGACTTGAGTTGATTTGAATTGATTCAACTTTTGAGGGCTAAAAATTAGATGAGGGGGAGATAAATATAGCTAGGGGTCAGTTTGGTGTACAAAAATCTGATTCCCCATCAATCAAGGGATTTTTCTCGATTTTCGTGCCCATATTGTGAAAGAAAATGCATTAAAAGTTAATTTGATGTATCTTTTTGGTGTCTTTTCCTATTGAGACCTATTATTTTAGTATGTTTATGATAATTATAGTATTTTCATGTATTATTATAGTTTTCATAGTAATTGATTAAATAGATGTAGTCTTTTAAGTCAAATTAAACTATTTTGGAAATATGTGACTTTTTGACTTATTTTGTTGTGTATGAACTTTAATAAAGATTTGTTTGTTTGTTTTAACCTATAAAACTATATTATTATGTATATTACTTGTTCAACAAGTATTGGATCATCATAATGCTTAATTTAATACTTTCTCATAATTTTAAGCTAAAAAAAGCAAAAAGTCACTTTTTGGCACTCTTCCCAAGGTGGTCAGCCATTAAGGGTTATTTATGTCATTTTTGATGTTATTTTGTCTTTTACTACTAAATTGTACTTAAATTCTTGATTTAGGATATCCATGTGTCAAAATGTGACTTTTTAAGACTTTTTGCTGTACTATGGGCAAAACGGTTATTTTACCCTACTTATGAGGATTTTTTATTTCTAATTCATTATTTCATGATATTTACTTCATCTAGAATGTTAGGAGATTCTCCGGCTGATAATGTTTTGTTACCTCAGTTTTAGACCTTTTTAGGGTTTTCGGGTCAAACTTAGGGTTTTCGATTCGAGTTAGGGTTTTGAATTTTTTTCGTGTTCTATGGCCTCGTCGGCTATCCGTCACTAATGCTTAGGGTTGGGGCTGGGTCTTTATACGGGTCATTATCAATCGAATTGTTACAACTAGGGTCCAAACTGGGTCGTTACAAATTGCATATTAGGGCACGTCCGAGTGACCATCTGGCAGTGAAAGACCGCGAAGAATTGCATATTAGGGCAAGTGATTGTCTAGTAGTGAAAGACCGTGAAGAATTTGATGATTGGGTTAGTATTATCCCCAGTGAAAGAATATGAACACTGTTGTGTGTGTTTACCATATTGTTGAATGTCGGGAGACGAATAGAAAACTTATGATCATGGAAAGGTATTGATAATGTGTGTGTGTGTGTGAGTGAGTGAGTTATATAATTGAGAAACCTGGATAATTGTTGTGAAAATAAAGATTCGCTAGAAAGGTAAACTCCATTGGGATTTAGAAACCATCGAAAATTGCACGGTGTGTGTGTGTGTGCGCGCGTGTGCGTGTGTGCGGGTGTAGATGTATTGAAGTTGAAATGAGAGAAAGCTAAATGATGAATTTTGTAAGAAAACCCCCACATGTCATGCATATATATATTCATC